>VZQC01003599.1:2606485-2633332 GCA_009823505.1 Rhizomys pruinosus
AAACCCACAGAGTGGGAGGAAAACCTTCACAGCAGATACATCTGACAAAGCATTATTTCCAGAGTTATCAAGCTACTCAAAAAACAAAGAAAGAAAACAAATGAATCATTCACAAGATGGAGCAAAGATCTGAAAGAGACTTCACAGAGGAGGAGTTAGAGATGGCCGAGAAACATCTAAGAAGTGTTCAGGAGATTCCCTGAGCCCAGCGGCAGAAGAGGGAGACAGGTAGGAACTGGGTGCCTTGGCGAGCTGATTGCTGATCGTTTGGTCCTGCTGTCTTTGGTTTGATTGGCTTTGTGGCTGTGGGTTGGAGTTATCCCCCAGCTGGGATTAAGGTGTGGTCTTTGGCTTGATTAGATTCGTAGGGTGTGGGGGCGGAGTTACCTACCAGCCGGTATTAAGGGCACGCTTTTGTGACTCTTGGGATTTGAGTCTCTTGAGCCCAGCGGCAGGTTGCCGGGGCGCGGGCTGAGAAACACCCCCCCCCCCCCCCCGCCAACTGAGATTACGAAGAAGGATCTGAAGGAGGCAAGCAAAGCAAGCCTTCAACACAGTGAAGAGGCATTCAGGACTCACATTGGAATACAGGCAAGGAGAGCGCCCATATGCCAGGAACACGAAGAAGAGACTAACTGGAAAGGGCAGGATAATCCACGCCAAGCTTTCACCAACCCTATGGATGCTCCTGCAGTGGGATCCCCCCGGGGATTGCCCAGGACACAGACATCAGAAACACAATTGGGAACATACTTAAAGAACTTACAAAATCATAAAGAACAAATTAAAAAAAAACAAAAAAAAAAAAAAGACCGAGAGAGAGAGAATGACAAACTCCGGAAAGGAAGTAGAAAACACTTAAAAGATCCCATGCTGAAAAAGAAAAAGAAACCAACCCAGCAAACAAAAGGCTACAAAAAAGAGATCGGAAGCTCCAAAAAGAAATAGAAACACTAAAGAAATCAGAAGAGGAATGAAAAAAGGAAATCAAAACACTCATCCATTCAAGAGGAAGGAATGAAAAAAGCCTCAGAGCAGAATGGAGGAAGCAGACAAAGAATATCAGACCTGGAGGACAACACAGAACAACTAAAAACCTCAAGAGATTATGAAAAATTTAAAATACACAAAAAATGGAACAACCAGGAGTGTGGGACACTATGAAAAGATCAAACCTCCGCATCATAGGAATAGAGGAAGGAGGAAGGAGAAGAATCCCAAGAGAAGGTATTGACAGATCTTCAACAGAATAATAGATGAAAAACTTCCCCAAACTAAAAAGGACAAACCAATACCAATACAAGAAGCACATGACCCAAACAGACAAGATCAGAAAAAGAAATTCTCCACGCCACATCAAGTTTAAAAAGCTGACACCCAAAACAAAAGAAAATTCTTTTAAAGCGACAGAGACAAAACAAACAAGTGACCTATAAGGGGAAACCTATCAGAAATACAACTGGACTTCTCACAGCAAACGTTGAAGGCAAGAAAACCTGGGCAAAGCATTCCAGTGTTGGGGACAATGGATGCCAGACCCAGGTTACTATTACCCAGCAAAAATGTCACTCATAGTTGAAGGAGAGAGGAAAATCTTCCATGACATAACAACTTGAAAGAAAAGAATACATGTCCGGAAAACCAACCCTTCAGGAATAATTGAAGCCATCCAAAGACAAAGAACAAAGAAGGAGCAACCAACCCCAGCAACTAGAAGGAGAAATCAAATAAAGCATAACGGAAATAGAAACCTAAATAAAAAATGCAGATGGATTAAGACAAAAGGAAGCAACAAACTATTAGTCCTAACCTTAAATATTATGGAATAAGACCCCAATCAAAAGACATGACGGGAGACTGGTTAGGAAACGCCATCCTATATGCTGTCTACAAGAAAACACATCTTACCTTCAAGGACAGGCACCACTTAACGTGAAGGGATGGAAAAAATTTTCCAGCATGGTACCAAAAGAAAGAAGGTGTTTGCTATTTAATATCGGATAAAATAGACTTCAAAGTAAAAATCAGAACGAGAAAAGAAGCCATTACATTTTCATCAAAAGGAACAATCCACCAAGAAATTTCACAATTATGAATCTTATGCCCCAAACTCTGGTTCACCAAAACTTTAGTAAGACAATTCTCCAGGACCCACAAGTCACAGATCCCCCCCTCCACCCATCATCTTGTGATTTTCTCCCCCACGATTCCTTTGGATATGGTCAACAGGACAACAAAAATATAACAGAGACAATCTGAACTGAACGATATGATACAACAAATGGACCTCATAGACCTCTACCGAACATTCCATCCTATACCAAGGAATACACTTTCTATCAGCACCCCCGGAACATTCTCCAAAATTGACACCATCCTGGGCACAGAGAAGAAACCTCTACAATACAAAAAGATTGAAATAATTTCAGCATCCTGTCAGACCACAGGCAATGAAGCTCAACATCAAACCCAGGACAAGCCCCCTGCCTACAAAGACCATGGAGACTAAACAACACACTCTTGAATAAATGAATGGGTCAAGGAAGATATAAAGAAAGAAAATAACAACATTCCTGGAATGAATGACATGAAAATACAACCAACAAAACTTTGGGATACCTTAAAAGCAGTCCTAAGAGGGAAATTTTAGCAGGGTGCCTACATTTGAAAAACGAAAGAGCACAAGTGAATGATCTAACACTACAGCTAAAAGCACTTGAGAGGCAACCACAGATGAACCCCTAAACGCAACAGACAGGAAAAAAACAAAAATCAGAACAGAAATCAAGAAAATAGAAACAAAGAAAAATACAAAAAATCAATGAAGCCAAAGTTGGTTCTTTGAAAGAATAAACAAGATAGACAGACTCTAGCCCGAGTTAACAAAAAGAAAAGAAGGAACAACTCCAAATCCATACAATCTGTGATGAAAAGGAAAATATCACAAACGGCAGGAAAAGATCAGAAAATTAATGTGAATATTACAAAAACCTATATTCTACCAGTTTGAAAATCTAGAAGAAATGGATGAATATCTGAATCTTGGGAATCACCAAAGCTTGGCCCCAAGAGGAGACCAGCAGCTTAAACGACCCATAACATTGAAGAAATAGGGATGTAGTAAGAAGCCTCCCACTAAAAAAAGCCCAGCCCAGGGTTTCACACAGAATCTTATAAAACATTTCAAAAAAGACCTACAACCATTATTTCTGAAACTGTTTAGAGTATACAATCCAGAGGGAAAACTCCTCACATCTCCTTCTATGAAGCGATCACTCTATTACCAAAACCAGGCCAGTATACAACCAAAAAAGAGATTATAGACCCATCTCCCTCATGACACAGATGCCAAAATTCTAAACATGAAACTTGCAATCTCCTCACTTCCTTTATTGCTTCCTTTGATGTACAGAAGCTTTTGAGTTTAATGAGGTCCCATTTGTCAATTGTCGATCTTATTTCTTGTGCAGCTGCTGTCTGATTTAGGAAGTCTTTTCCTACACCTATGTCTTGTAGTCTGCTGCCAAGCTTCTCTTCTATCACCTCCAGAGTTTGGGGTTTCACGTTGAGGTTTTTGGTCCATCTGGAGTTGACCTTTGTACAAGGTGAGAGGTAGGGGTTTAATTTCATTCTTCTACAAGTGGTGATCCAGTTTTGCCAGCACCACTTGCTGAAGATGCTGCCTTTCTTCCATTGTGTCTTCTTGGCCCCCTTGTCAAATATGAGGTGGCTGAAATTGTCATACATCATTTTCCAATTCAGTTCAGGCATATATCCCTTTCCCTTCCCCCCACCCCACCCCACCCCATCCCAGATCATGCATTCTGCCATAACTTTTCTGCATCTTTCTCTCAGTTTTTTTTTCATTTTTTAACAATAAGTGTTAATTTATGAGTACAAGCATCCTTCATGTAAAACCAATTTGAAAGCAGTTGTGCCCAAACCCACACAGCCCATGGGTCCCACCATCCAGCGGGGGGGGAGGGGGGCTTGTATGTTCAATCAAGTTGATCAAATGAGTGTCCAGACTATATTGCTGTAGTTTCACCATTCACCCCAACAGCAGCTCTTACATTCCACCACGCCTCCTCTTCCGCAGATTGTTCCCTAGGCTTAGAAAAGGGGCACAGGTGGATGAGAAGCAAAACAGTCTACTTTCTCTGGAGCTGTTGTCTTGGACTCTGGTCAATTCTGGCTGTTTCCTTTCATTGGATGACAGTTTGCCCAGGAATAACCTTTCGATCCTACTGATGAAGCACAAGCAATTAGATATATAGGTATTTAAACAATACTAATTGTTTTGGTAGGTTACTTTGGTATAGACGCAGATGTTTGAATGGTATGTTAATCCATAAATTACATTTTTTTATGTTAAATATGACAGGGTCTTACTGTGGCTTATAACATCTCCTAACCATTAGAGGACGTAAGCTAGTGGCATCAGCCATGGGTTATTCCTCCAAGGAGAGAGTTAATAGCCAATTAGATTTGGGATATACAGGCATATGGCTGCCTCTGCTGCACAGTATTTCCAGGCAGGTGAGGTGTAGCTTGTGCTGATGGAGGAGTCTTGCTTGACTCAAGGAGACCCATATTTGCATTATTGGTTTAGTGGCCTTTGGTAACTTTATACAGACACCAAATGGAGTTGATTACATGGCTTAGCTTATTTGTTGCCTTGAATCTGTTCCCTCATGTTTGCCATAGTTGTTACACAGTGTCTTGCTCATCACTGCCTACTATATAATGTAATTATTTGTAGATCTTCTGCCTCTTCCCATTAATGAATAAAATAAATGATGAGACATTTTAATTGATTATATTTTATTAGTGTAAAGTGTGTGCGTGTGTGTGTGTATGTGTGTGTGTGTGTGTGTGTGGTTGTCTCTGTGATTGTGTACATGTGAGTGCAGATGCTCATGATCCCAGAAGAGCTCATAGGTTCATATGTAACTGGACTTACAAGTGGTTGCATAGTGTCGGACATGGGTATTAGGAACCTAACTCAGCTCCTCTGGAAGAGCAGTATACACTTGTAATCACTGAGTCATCTCTCCAGCCATAGACATTTTCGTTCTTCTTCAGTAACATGTGCCTTTCTGTAGGATAGTCGTACAAAGATACTAAAAGAATATTTATTGAAAAAGTGAATAAATACAAAATGATTCATCTTCCATACATAATATGGTCTTTGCATTGTATAACAATAAGAAGAGTTGAAACTACAATATTTCATGTATGAAAATTATGCCAGAAAATCATATTCTTCATTAGATAATTTCATGAAATATGGTTTTAAAAAATCAATATTTGTGTTCTATGAGCTTATAATACCCACATGATGGGTTAGAATAAAAAGAAAGGGAACAGGAGTAACTTTTTCCTGAGGCAACTGAAGTTTATAAACTAAAATTTTGGAAAAGAAATAGAAACATATCTGGTGGGGGAAGCTCATAATGACTTAGAAGATAAGCCATAGAGATTTTTAATTAATTATTAGCTCATAAAATATAAGCTTGCATGGAATTGAAAGACCAGTTAATGTAAGATATACTCTTAATAAGTTTTTAAACTTTGCAGTGCCTCATTATCCACGGTCCTGTGGTGCACAGAAAAGCTCAGAATTCATTGGTCATATGTAACTCTCACCTTTTATGCACAAAGTAACTTCCCATTTTCCTATCCTTGATGTCCCATGCAACCAGAATTCTCTTTTCTTCTATAAATTTAACTATTTTCTACATCTCACAATAAACAGAATCATGTGGAATTTTTCCTTGTATATCTGAAATATTTCACTTTGCATAGTATCTTTCATGTTGATCTGCGATTCATTTCTTAAGTTGAATGACATTTTATTGAGTGTATAGATCAAAGTTTCTTTACCCTCTCATACACTTTTTCAGTCACTTAATTTGGATAATGCTGCAATAAACATGGAATGTGGACATTTCATGGAGCTCATGATATTTTTGATAATAATCTTTATGAACTTTAGTACAGTTTTCCTAGATTTGAACTATTACACACCCCCATAAATAGTATAAAACATTCTACATTTTTAAAATTCTCAGCCTTTGATTCACATGTTCTTCACCATTCTTGATGGTGAACACATTTCCACATATCTGCTGGCCATCTAAGTAATCTTTTCTTGAAAACTATATATATATATATATAGATATATATATAAAGTTTTGTTGTTCTTATATGGATGAGTCTTTTTTTTTTTTTTTTTTTTGTCTTTTTGAGACAGGGTCTCCCTGTAGCCCCAGCTGTCCTGGAACTTGCTCCGTAGACCAGGCTGGCCTTGAACTCACAAAGATCCGCCTGCCTCTGCCTCCTAAGTGCTAGGATTAAAGGCTTGCGCCACCGCGCGCCGCTTGGATGAGTCTTTTGACTGCATGTTTGTAAGTGTTCCATGTATCTGAAATGCCTGCGGGTACTAGAAGAAGGGATGGGTGTGGACCCTATATTCCATTTGGCTGAAGCAGTAAGGGAGCAGGCTTTTGCATCAATCACCTGCAAAGACTGGGGAGTTGGGCTTGCCTCTCTTTGTTCATGGATGGACAATCGACTCCCATTGCCTTGGGTAGAAGATGTCACATTCCTGCAATTTTTTTTTAAATTTATTTATTTATGTGTAGGAATGTACTGTCTGCATGCAAGTCTGTGCACCCATGTCGTGCAATGCCGCGGAGGTCAGAAGAGGGTCTCAGATTCCCCCGGAACTGGAGTTCTCCTGGAATTGGAGTTTCAGACGGTTCTGGGCCTCCGTGTGGGTGCTGGGGATTGAACCCGGGTCCTCTGCAAGAGCGGTTGGAGCTCTTAACCGCTAGGCCATCTCTCCAGCCCCCATTCCTGCAATTTTTAAAGAACACATTTTGATTTGGGAACCAACTGGAGCCTCTGCTGGCTAGCATAAACAAAGCTTTTGTAGAAAGTGCACTGTGAATATCCCGTGTTCCCCCAGATCCCCATTCTTGCCAGAAGCCTGGGCAATTGCTACTATATAAGACCCTGATCTCCTGCAAATAAACTAGTTTTGTCCTTGAGGCCAACTCCCAGGGCTCCTTTGACCTGTCAAGTTTACCCGTGCTCTGAGTCCTTCCCCGACCCTGCACTCTAGACAAAATGGCTTTATGCTCACTGGGAGGCTGACAACCACATACTTAGGACTCCAGGGAACCTCACTGCACCACACATGGGGTTTTCTGGAAATGTGTTAAAGATGGTTAGGTGCCATGTGGATGGTACGAACCAAATCCAGGTCCTCTGCAAGAGAAGTCAATGCTTAACCGCTGAGATATCTCTCCAGCCCATCTGCCAATTATTATTTTTTAATTTATTTATTTATTTTTTTTTATCAAAATCTGCCAATTATTAATAGAACACTTTGTTTGCTTTGGAGTGGTCAGAATTCCTTATGTCTTTTGTAATTTGACCCTTTTCTAAGAAAACATATGTACTTCCCTCCAATTTATGAGCTCCTTTGTATTCTATCATGTTTTTACTATGTAGAAACTTTTTAGAATGAAATATTTATAGAACCAATGCATTTTAGAATTAAAACATTATTTTTTCACCCTGGGAAATCAATGAGTTTATTGGGTTTCCTTACTGGACTGTGGGTGCTCCCCTCCTAAGACAACACCAGAAACTCTTTACCCAGCCTGGATAAAGGCACCATCTACTCCGTCCTTTATATTCTTCCTCAGCCTATACTCTAGCCCTTCCCCAAGGCCATGTGCAATTCGGACAGAATTGCGCACCATGAGTTGGGAGATGTGGCTGGATATACAGTTGAGGGTCCTGTGAGTGTCCGTTCCCCTCTTTCTATGCAGGAAGCATCACCAGTCAACAAGCCCAGCTGTGATGACCGACCGTGTGTTGGCAAGTGGGCACAGCTGAGCTCAGGAAGATTGCAGATTTTCTGATTCAGAGGGGAGTCCTGGACAGCAGTGGGAAGAAAGGTGGAAACAAGAACAGAACTTCATGCAGCCAGACTTGGTGAGGGAGCCAAAGAACACTGATGGTTATCCACCATTCCCAGGGAAAGGGACATGAACTGCTCATGTTGTTGCCTCCTGCTCTTGTGCCCTCTCTGAACCCCATATATTCCACGGGAACACAGTGTACATAATGTCTAAATTGATATACATATTCAGTGTAATCCCCATGTGATACAAGAAAAACTGGGTTTAGTATCAATGTATTTCTTGTCTCGTAAGTTTGGAAGGGCCTCTAAGCTCTTCAATTTTTTTTTAATTTTTATTTATTTCTGTATGTGTATGAATGTACTGTCTGCACGCAAGTCTGTGCACCCATGTTGTGCAACGCCGCGGAGGTCAGAAGAGGGGGTCGGATTCCCCTGGAACTGGAGTTCTCCTGGAATTGGAGTTTCAGACGGTTCTGGGCCTCCGTGTGGGTGCTGGGGATCAAACCCCGGTCCTCTGAAAGAGCGGTCGGTGCTCTTAACCACTAGGCCATCTCTCCAGCCCCAAGCTCTTCAATTTTTAAAGAGATTGAAGACACTTGGCATTGATAAACATATTTGGTTTGGCAATGAACCTCTCAGATCCTGGGATATTCTTTGCTGTGGGATTGATTATAATTGATTCAATATTCTCACTAATTATTTGTCTTTTGTTCAGAATTTTGTTTCATCATAATTCAACTTTGGTAGCTATTGATTGTTAGGAATACATATTTACTTTAGCTCATTTAATTCTTGGCCTATTAACTGTCCATAATAGTCATTTTTAGATCTGTAGTATGTGATCTTATTCAATTGTGACTTTCAAAATTTGAATGTTAATCACCCCTTTCATGAATGACCCCCCTCCACCATAGCCCCTTATTAGCTTTCTGTTTTCTAAGGATTTTCCAATTGAAACACAGAATCTGTCTCATGTTTCAAAGCTAACATCCATTTACGGGTTTGAGTTACTTCAGTTAAGATGATTATTTCCAGTTCCATATGCATATCTGGAAATTTCAGTTTTCTTAACAATTTTCAAAATATTCTATTGTGTATACATACAGTACTTTCATTATACTACACATAAAATAAAAATATTAAGTAAATAATTAAGAAACATTAAAGTGACTCAAAATGATTATTGTTATATGCATAAATTAGCCCATCTTTCAGCTCTCACCAGAAAAGCTTCTTGTAGCAGATGGTGATTAACACAGAGATCCCCAACTGGTCAACATGCAGTGAGATTTTTGAGATTAATGTGCAGGGGAGGGTTTCCATGTACTCCTACAATTGCTTGTTATTAGTGTATACAAAGACTACTCATTTTTTAGATTAATTTTGTAACCTGCCACTTTACTAAAACTGTTAATAATTTCTGGTATTTTTCTGTCAGAATTATTGCCATTACTTAGGTATAATGTCATGTCCCCTACAAAAAGGGATAGTTTGACCTCCACTTTTCAAATTAGTACTCCTTTAATTTCCTTCTCTTGTCTTATTGCTTTGGCAAAAGTTTCAAGCACTATATTGAAAAGCAGTGGAGATAGTGGGCAGCTTTGTTGGGTTGGTGACCTTAAGGATTCTAAATGTTCTCTATTTACAATGATGTTGGGTGTGGGTATTTTGTACATAGCTTTAATTATGTTGAGGAATGTTCCCTCAGGTCCACTTCTGTCTAAGACTTTAAACAAAAATGCATATTGAAGTTTTAAATTTTTTTATTGTTATTAAACTTTTTCCATACATCAAACATCATCTCTCAATCGAATTTAGAGTCACTTCCCTTTCCATGCCCCCCACCCCATCTGACTTCCTGCACTCTGCCATACATGTATTGCATCTTTTTCTGAGTCTTTCCAGAGTTTTTTTCCAGTTCTTTTATTGTTGTTCTCTCTAACTTGTATTGTTTCAGTATATATACATATATACACATAGTTATACATATATATGTATATATGTATATATACATAAATATATACATACATACACACATATCACCTGAATTGGGGGATTTTTTTTTTTTTTTACTAAAAGATGTCATGTTTTCCTTAAGGAAGTGTTTGAAGGTTCCTCCTTGGCAATCCCAAACAACCAAGAATCCTACCCTTGTGCTCCACACTGGGGTCTTTCCTTCCCATGGTCCCTCAAATGAAGTCCATTAAGCATGCATCCTGTCTTGATCTTTCTGTACTGGCCTCCATGATACAGCCTGGATAGTCCAACAATGGCAGACTATACTCTGATGAGACTGAAATCCCTGTAGCTGCTCAGTCCACAAGCTGGATGTCTCAGTAGTCCTCATTTGGCATTGAAGATTTGGAGGATTCTTGGAGAGACATGAGTCTTCAGTCCATATTGGAGGGTTAAAAAGCAGCATCTCATGTCTTTGAAGAATGGCAAAAGCAGTGGCAGCCACAGGGTAGCTGCACTTGCCAGTAAGACAGACAAAACAACTGTGCTCTTTTCTCTTTTTACTAATATTTCAAGTTTTAGATCTGAAGTACAATTTCTCAGGCCTTACTGATTATTTATTATTTCTGGTTTTACTTTCCTTTAGTATGCTTAAGGCCACACAGCCCAGATTAACCAAGGTTTTTGTTTTCTTAAGTCATTTGAGGATTTGGTCCTTAGGGGTATCTCAGGGTTTTTTTGGCGGGGGGTGGCTGGCTCCTTTCAGCTTTTCATTTACCAGTTCCATCTACTCAAGGACAAAATCAGGTCTTGCTAGTCCAGACTTCCCTTTTTGGAGCATGAATAGATTTTCCTCTTTATAGACTGGACACTGGTTGAAGTCCCATTATTGGATCTCCAAGACCTCCCTGAGCAGGAAGACCGATGACCCACATTTTCAGGGCCTTTCAAGAGATGCTTTCATGTATAATCCCCTGGGACATAGCTGACCTCCGAGGGCAAGGAACAAATTTATCCCTTAGGTCCCTCAGCCAAATTGGTATGAACATTAAGTATGGTCATTAAGCTACCAGAAAGGCCAAGTTACACCAGCCTGATACATTGCACCTATATTAAAATTGTATCTTTTGAAAACAAACTATGTTATTTCTATATCATATTTCTTGATTTGCATTTTTCCATTTTAATTTTATATTACTCTAAAATATGCATACATACCCACCATCATATACCAAAAATCCAAAGTCTGAAAATAAGTGGTAGGTTAGTTCTATTAAATATAAGAGCACAGTTTTTTTCAGATCATGAGGACTGTGGTTGAATTCTGACTAGGACAATAAACCTTTGCAGAGAAAAACTTTGGAGAGACTGAGAGAAAGATGCAGGACATGTATGGGAGAGTGCATGAACTGCAGTGGGGTGGGAAGAAGGGAAAGGGGAATATGTCTAAACTGAACTGAAAAATGATGTCTGAAATACACAAAACATCAACAAAAGTATTATATAAAAAAGAAAACAAATGATACCAAGTGCTGGAGAGGGTGTGGAGAAAGCAGAACAACCATTCACTGCTGGCGGGATTGCAAACTCGTGTAACCCCGATGGGAAGCAGTGTTGAAGACTAAAAATGAACCTACCATTTGACCCAATTATACCGCTCCTGGGTATATACCCAAAGGATTCATCCTATAGCAGAGATACTTGCACAGCCACGTTTATTCATGCTCTTTTCACAACAGCTAAAAGCTGGAAGCAACCTAAGTGTCCCTCAATTGATGAGTGGATAATGAAAATGTACATTTGCACAATGGTGTTCTATGCGGCAGTAAGGAAAGACAACATCATGAAATTTGCAGGTAAATGAATGGAATTAGAAGCTGCTATGCTAAGTAAAGTAATCACAGTCTCAGAAAAACAAATGGCATATGTTATCCCTCATTCGTGGATCATAAAACCAAATCCTTACGTGTCCGTCAAAGTGAGAAATTGGTCAGTAAAGACTGATATCACTATACATACAGCTTGAAGTACATGTCTCTATTTTCTTCAGTTTTAAGATTTATGATAAAGAATAAATGTCTTTTTAAATTTTTTTAAATTTTTTAATTTATTTCTGTATGTGTATGAATGTATTGTCTGCATGCAGGTTTGTGCACCCGTGTCGTGCAATGCCGCGGAGGTCAGAAGAGGGTGTCAGATTCCCCTGGAACTGGAGTTCTCCTGGAATTGGAGTTTCAGATGGTTCTGGGCCACCATGTGGGTGCTTGGGATCGAACCCAGGTCCTCTGCAAGAGCGGTCGGCGCTCTTACCTGCTAGGCCATCTCTCCAGCCCCAGAATAAATGTCTTTTTTAAAAGTACATTAAAACATTCATCAAATTGCTATGTAATTTAGTAATGTAAATTATATTACTTTTTACTTGCATATGAGTTTTTATTTAAACTGTGAATCCCCAAATATATTTTAGAATTAACCTATAGTTTATTTTCAGTCTTTGTAAATTTGGCATATATATATATATATATATGTATGTATGTATATATTGTTGCTGCTGGTGGGAAATAAAAGAAACTGGAAGAACATGAAATGAAACCATCACTGAGTTCTTATTTCTAAGCCCAGCTCTTTGTGCCCAGTAGATGTTCAATAAATATCTGCAGGAAGAGTTCATAAATGTACATGGATGCTTCCTAGGATTGTGTGTGTGTTGGGGGGTTGTGGATTGTGTGTGTGTGTGTGTGTGTGTGTGTGTGACAATATGGATGAGCAGTACTTAAAAAGATGGATTGCAAGCCTGCTGAAATTCCTTCTACACATATGACACAGAGCCAAGGCACAATGAACATCATTGTCCTCATCCAGAGTTTACAAGCACCTTTGTAGTTATGACCATTATATATAAATATACAGAACATGCAGTCAAATGTTCTTTCATATACTGTTCTTACACCCTGATTCTGTATGCTCATGATAAATATCTATACAGGTTCCTACACTTCTGCCTATCTTGAAGAGTATAGGAACTGTGCTTGTGTGACTTCAACTATGAAGATACAGTGAATGAAGACTTTTCACTTGTACAGAGAATCCAAACACACATTTAGGACTATAATATGTATGTCAGATGAGATGAGAAACCACATTTAGAAGTATATCCTGGTAGATATATCTGACAACTTTCTAATCCTCTTATTTTATTATCATTTTGAACAAAAATGGTTTTTCACAAAAGTGAAAAACAGAACAAAAATTATAAGTGTCATAAAATTTCTTGTATTTTTTGAGCATCTGAATTATTATTCCCCATTCTCCATTTAAAACACAATTATAAAAGCCTGCATTTTAATAGTACTCAGTTTGTTACATTTCAGAGACATTTTACTATTGATACTATAGACTGTTAATAGGCCCCATGAACTGTATCTATAGTGGAAGATAAACTGGTAGCATGCTCCAACCCTTGAATGCCTTTTATGTCAGCACAAGAGATATCATCAGACATTTGAAAGCAGGGTGCTATTTATAAAGATACCATCAAAACCTGCCTGATGTAGCAGACTTATGAATTAATTATCTGAACTACACTGGGTGATGTATCTATTTTGGATTTTAGAGTCATGTATTTGAAGCCAAACTACGAAAAGATAAACCATTCAATAGCCTATCCTGATTTTTATCTTCACATTTATGTCTATCAAATATGAGACTGACAACAAAAAACTCTTACTGTTTTACTTAGCAGATTAAAAAAATTCACACACATATACATTCTCTCTAGACCTTCTCTTTCTCTGTCTATCTGTCTCTGTCTCTTGTCTTCTCTCCTTATATCTTTCTGTGTCTGTATGTCTCTGTCTCTCTGTCCCTCTCTCTCTTTCATCTCGCACACACACACACACACACACACACACAAGTAATCTTGATATCAACTTCTTGAATTTTACTGATTTTTCAGATAAAATAGATGAAAAAGTAAATATAGAACAAAAATGTTTTTCTGGGGTGGAAAGAGGTAATAGTTAGACTGATATACATGATGAGGGATATGAAGCCAAAGACCTATTAATGTGTAAGATGATTCCTGCAATTTCAAGTGGATAATGAGGTCTTTTATGTTTAAATGAGAGCTATAGGTAGGGTGGGTGAGGAAGGAATAAACAGATGTAGTATTAGATATCAGTTTAGGAGTTCTTTGTAAGGGGCTGAAGAGATACCCCAGCAGTGAAAAAAGCACTGGCCGTTCTTGCTGAAGACCTGGGTGCACTTCCCAGCAGCCACATGGTGGTTAACAGTCACCCACAATTCCAGTTCCAGAAGATCCAACGGCTTCTATTGGCCTCAAATTATTACATGCATGTGGTACACTGACCTACATGCAGGCAAAAAACTCATACACATAAAAATGCATTTTTCTTTATTTAACAATATTTTTGTTACTTTTGATTTTACATATATCAACGTATTGCCTGAATATAGGTAAGTAGGTGCACCTGTGGGAAGATCCAGTTTGACTGAGGGGCTAGTTTTCAGCCAGCATCCCTCAGGGCATAACATGGAAATTATGAGATTCTTCTGACCCCATCCCATGAGGGAGCAGCTCATGGCCCAGGCACATGATGCTGGGTAGGGCAGCACCATACAGAGGGCATGATGCAGGGGTCTGGGATTGACCAGCCCTGAGGTATTACATCATTTTGCTTATAAAGGTGCCTTGCAGCATGCAATAAAGTGGATTTTTTATTACCATCTAAGCATGATCCCTGGATCTATTATTTTCCCCGCATAGAGGCTGGACCAGGCCTGGATTTCCTGTGTCAGGTGCTAGTGGGTTAGAAGATCAATCAGATCACTAACCTGGTAAGCTAACATGGGGTTGGATGGAGGCTAATCAAGTCACCAACCTGTGGAGTGTATTGTTGTTAGTGTGGGCTGAAGATCGGACATCAACCGTCAGCCTGAAATTCCTGTCCAAAGGCCAGCGGTTTCTGGGCAGATGGGATAGCTTGGCCAGATGGGAAGTATTCCTCTTCCCAGGTTAAGGACCTGAGTTCGGAAGTACTACCCAGGTGGGCCATGAAAGTGTCCAGCTGACCTCTGTACTGAGGGGTCAGCTCCCCAGCAATGGCCACTGCTTCTGTTCCATTAGCAGGACTGTGCTGTACCTGCTCGTGGCAAGTGAAGTTTCCTACACCTGTGTCATGCAGTGGCTGAGGAAGTCAGGAGAGGGTGTTAGATAACCTGTAACTGGAGTGATAGATGGCTATTAGCTACCATGTGGGTGCTGGGAACAGAACCTAGATCCTCTGCCAGAGTAGCGGTGCTCTTAACCACTAAGCCATCTCTCCAGCCCCATTTTTAAAGTGTTTCTGAAAGGAGGCCCTTATGTAGTATCCAAGCAGGTAAGTCTTGGTTAGAAATATATGACATTACAGAGTTCAAGATGAAAATCTGAGTGATATTCCAGTTTAGAGAGTCAGATTAATACAGAAGAAAAGCTCAAGAATGGGCAAGATAATGGAACAGAAAGTCCTAGCTTTTACTCCCCCCTTCACAGACTGTCCCACCTGTTAACAGAAGACTTGGGAATCTGAAACTTGAGGATGAGCTTGAGACACCCATGTGAATCACAAAACCAAACAACCATGTTACACAGATAATGGTAAAGCTCCTACACTTTATTCCCCTCCATCAACTTGGGACATCACTTCTCAAAGAGAGTTTCATGGGATTCTAGAAGGGGAGTGAGAAATGTAGGCAGCCATTCAGTTTCCTTGGCTCCCAAGGTGCTTCACAAAGCCCTTTCCAGTCTCACATCCTGAGCATCATGGAGGATTTCAGCAAGCCTAGACCAGGTAGGCTGAGGAAAAACATAGGACCTCACAAGAATCAGAACCCAGTTCTTAATGGTAACTCTCTGTTCCTGTCAGTAGTAGAGCCCCAAGAGGCTCCTGTGTAGACACTTTTTTTCTTAAGCTAGATGCTATTTTGGAAGGTGATGGGAACTTTGGGATGTGGGATCCTTCTGGAAGGTAGAGGCTACTATGGACAGCCCTTGCTTAGAGCCTGGCCCATTCTGTGTCTTATCAGGTGGTAGGAAGTGATCAGGGCTCTCATCTTCTCACTTACCAGAAGTATTCCACATCGACCCACTTCCATGTCCTGATGGTTGTTAAATCTCCTGAAATAAATGCCAGAGTCAACCCTTCCCTTAGGCTGCTTATGCAAGGTACTCTATCATAGAAATGAGAGGAGTAACACTCAGTCAATAGCTTAGTAAAGTTGTGAAGTTGTATCTGCCATGTTGACCTGACTCCTCCTGTAGATGTCATGGCAAGCTCAATGTGGCATGTGTTCCTTCATGTCCAGTATCCAGGTGGACTCTCAGAAGACAAAGTCCCTCCCAAAGATATCCAACACCTGGAATTCTGTAGTATTCAAATAATGGTTTGTCTGGCTGGTCAACCTGATTAGATCTGTAATCTCCTATGAGAGCTGACTTCAGATGGATCTATGAAGATATTTCAATAAAGATTAGCTGAGGGGGAATACCCTTCCCCCGACTTGGTGATGCCTTCAGCTATAGAAGGACATAGAAAATTGTTCTTTGATTGTTCACTTTCACTACTCACTGGTGAGTGCATCTCTTTTTACATGGCCATTCCTTGCTGACATCAGAACCCAGATTCTTTGCTTTGCCAATGTGGATTGAAGAACATTGGCTGGCCAGGAATCCTCCAGGCCTTCCGTTACAAATTGGGACTGCTGAGGCATGAGCCTCAAGGACTGAGGGGCTACCAAGCTCTCACTCTTTCTAGTGTGCAGGTCACTACTGATGAATTGCCCAGTTCCTGTCATGGAAGGCAATCTTATACATCCATTTGTAAAATGTATTCATTTTGTCAGTTCCATTCCTCAAGAGAATCCTGACAAATAGTTACTTATCCTGATATAGTGAATAAATGCCTGAAAAGCAACAACTTAACCAAATACCTGAAAAGCAGCAACTTACCTGAAAAAGGGGTTTGTTTGGGATCATGGATTGTTGATGGAGTCTTAAGGTGGGGAAGCAGGTGGCTAAGCAGCTGTGGCAGTATGACAGATGTGAGCATTTGCTGACATCTCAGAGGACCAGGAAGCATGGAGCTGTGAATGTTGGTATTCCAGGCAGATGTCATGGCCCATCTGTTTTCTCCTTTTATTCCAATCTTGATTTCCAACCCCATGGGTTTTCTTTCTTTAGTTAAACTTCCTTAGCAACACTCTCACGGATGTGGCCAGAAGTCTGTAACCTAAAGAGGTATAGTAAGTAAAGCTAAGAGTGGAGATTAAGATCAGCTGTCACTGTACTCATGCTAAAATTGTATGTGTTACAGGTACAATATGAAATTCAACATACAAAAAGAAATAATGTATAAGGATCTGGAGAGATGCCTCAGAGATGAAAAAGTACTGTTCTTGCCAAAGATTTGAGTTCAGTTTCCAGGAGCCATATCACCTGACAACATCTTACAACCCCAGGGAATCTGATACCTTCTTCTCACCCCTGTGGGCATTACAACTGTAGCACATCACACCCAGAGTTTCACACATAGTCTATAATTAAAATGAAAACTTAATGGGGATGAGAGATGGTTTAGCGGTTCAGAGCACCCACTGCTCTTGCAGAGGACCCGGGTTCAATCCCCTGCACCCACATGGCAGCTGAGAACCATCTGTAACTCCAATTCCAGGAGAACTCCAGTTCCAGGGCAATCCGACACCCTCTTCTGACCTCAGCGGCATTGCACGACATGAGTGCACAGACCTACATGCAGACAGTACATTCATGTGCATAAATAAATAAATAAATAAATAAATAAATAAATAAATAAAATTTTAAATGAAAACTTAAATATTAAAAAAAGTATTGTTCAAGATGAGAAGAATAATAACATTTCTACATTTTATTTTTAATTTAATTTTATTGTTTTTTGTTTTTATCATTGTTGGTTTTTTGAGACAGGGTCTCTCTGTAGCCACATGTGGCCTGGAACTGGCTTTGTAGACCAGGCTAACATTAAACTCACAGATACAACTGATCCTTCCTCTTGAGTACTGGGGTTAAAGGTCTGGGGCACCACATCTGTCTCATCTAAGTTTTATTTTTGATATGAAATAAATGAAACTTTTGTATTATACCAAATGATATTTTGTTATTTTTAATTTATTTTTATTTTATATGTATGAATAAATGTGTGAATTAACACATACATGGTTTCCTCCAGTTATTTACATCAATAGTGGTTGTATAATATTTTTCCAAATGCAGCCTTAGACATCATGTAAAGTTGCATCAAAACTTCATAATAAATGATGATGCTCATTAGAAAATAAAATAATGCTTAGAAACCTTAAACTATGATTCTGTTAGAAAGTCACATGGTGAAGGCACTTCCCACCTAGTCTGATAACCTGAATTACATTTCCAGGGAGGATAAGACTCACTTTATTTGTCCTCTGACTTCCACATGTGCATTATAACATGTACACACACACACACACACACACACATACACACACAAAGTAAATAAATGTAAGTTAATAATTTTCAAAAGAATGCTGTTATATACAGAGAGATCTCAAAAATATAATGAATTTTAAATTGAAGAAATAAAATTATTCATAAGTCCATGTGCATATGGAGAAAGGTTGTGGTATACGAACCATAAATTACTTTACAAAAATCTTGTGTTTTCATATATGTTGGAATTAATGCCTAAATATTTTTATTTTAAAAAATTCATAAGAAAGCTCATGGTATCTGCAGAAATAATCTGGGGGGGAAATAAAGATGAGTATTTTTATTTCTTTTAGTTTTTCCCCATAGAGCACATACATTGCTGTATTTTATCATAATAATAGATTTAGTATATAAGTATTTATCTATAAAGATACTGGTGCCAGGTTGTCCTTTACACATAACTTATGACTTTAGCTT
This sequence comes from Rhizomys pruinosus, assembly GCA_009823505.1. Taxonomy (NCBI): domain Eukaryota; kingdom Metazoa; phylum Chordata; class Mammalia; order Rodentia; family Spalacidae; genus Rhizomys; species Rhizomys pruinosus. The sequence goes on from VZQC01003599.1 coordinate 2,625,358, forward strand.
TGTTACTTAAAATCTTTTAAATTGCAAATTTCTTTTTTTATAAAACACGAATGACAATGATTCTTGATGACCTAGAATTATTAATTAAGAAACTAACATTTGAAAGTGATTGAGGGGAAACATTATAACAGATAATATAAATATCCAGAACATTATGCAGGAATACTTTAAAAATCTATGCTATACTAAATTTGTAAACTGAAAAGAAATGGATGATTATCTGAAATCATGGGACTCACCAAAGCTCAACCAGGAAGAGATAAACTGTTTAAACAGACTCATATCATATGAAGAAATTGAAACAATAATACAAAACTTCTCAACTAAGAAAAGACCAGGTCCAGATGGATTTATAGCAGAACTTTATCAGACATTTAAAGAGGACCTACAGCCAATATTACTTGTTATTTAAAAAAGATAGAAGCAGAGAGAATTCTCCCAAATTCCTTCTGCAAAGCCAGCATCACTTTAACACCAAAATCAGGAAAAGAAAACTATAGACCCATATCCTTAATGAATATAGATGCAAAAATTCTCAACAAAATTATTGCAAATCACATACAGGTACACATCAAAAAGGTTATTAATAATTAATGTCATAAATTATATAAATGGACTCAAAGCTAAAGAACACATGATCATCTCAATTGATGTGGAAAAGGCTTTTGATAAAATTCGTCATGCTTTTATGTTTAAGGTCCTAGAGGAAATTGGACTAGAGGAACATTCCTCAACAAAATTAAAGATATATACAACAAACCCACAGTCAGCATCAAGTTAAATGGAGAAAAACTAGATACATTCCCCTTAAAGTCAGGAGCCAGACAGGGCTGCCCACTATCTCCCCTCCTTTTTATTATAGTGCTTGAAATCCTTGCTAGAGGCATAAGGCAAGAGAAGGAGATTAAATGAATACTAATTGGAAAAGAGGAGGTCAAACTATCCCCTTTTACAGATGACATGGTATTATACCTAAAAGATCCCCAAAATTCCACTAGAAAACTTCTAGAAATCATTAACAGTTTTAGTAAAGTTGCAGGTTACAAAATTAATCTACAAAAATCAGTAGCCCTTAAAAAATCTCAGAATAAACTTGACCAAAAATATTAAAGATCTTTACAATGAAAACTCAAACATTTGAAGAAGGAGATTGAGGAAGACATAGGAAGATGGAAGGATCTGCCATGTTCCTGGTTTGGAAGAATTAATATAGTAAAAATAGACATCCTTCCCAAATTAATATACATATTCAATGCAATCCCAATCAAAACCCCCATGACTTTTTTCACAGAATTACAATCAATTCTAAAATTCATATGGAAAAAGAAAAAAAACAAAAACAAACCTGGATAGCCAATGGAACTCTGAGCAAAAAGCATAATGCAGGGGTTATTACTATACCATATTTTCTTCTCTATTACAGAGCTATAGCTATAAAAACTGCATGGTACTGGCATAAAAATAAATATATAATTTCAGCCACCTTACATTTGACAAAGGGGCCAAAAACACTCAAAGGAAGAAGGGTAGCATCTTCAACAAACAGTTCTGGCCAAGTTGGATCACGACTTGTAGAAGAATTGTTGGGTCCAAAAATTGCACAGAACAATTCTCAAGCCCAGGATTCAGTCTTTTAAAATAAAATTTATTTAAAGGAACTGCCAATCAAGAAAGCTGGTGCACCAGGGAGCCAATTGAGAAAACTGGTGTGCCAGGGATGCAACTCATTCCATGTAAGGAAGAGTGTGATCCTGACAATTTGCTACAGAGAGTTTTTAACGGGAAAAAAACCCCCACAAACTATGGGAATTTTGTGATTGCTTGGGGAACACAAAGCAGGCAGTGGTAACCTTTAAGCTGACTGGTTGTGACTAGAAGCATGAAGCCCCTTGGGAGAGTGGAATGCATTCCTTTAGGACTGGGAAGGTTCATCTTGACCTCAAGCAGCTCTTGGAACTGGGAGTCAGGGGCAGAATCACAGGAAATGTGGTCTTGCAGTTAAGTTAGGAAGTGTGTTTTAGAGGTAGTCATGGAAACCAGGCTTGCTTTAGCTGACTCAATTTTATAAAGTTAACTCCTTTGGATTAATTCTTTCTGATCTGCTACTGACAGAGCGTAGTTAAAACCCTGCCTTTCACCTTGTACAAAAGTCAACTCTAAATGGATCAAAGACCTCAATGTGAAACCTGAAATTCTGAATATGTTAAAAGATAATATGGGTAGCAACCTACAGTATATAGGTCTAGGAAAATACTTTCTGTATGAAACAGCAATTGTGCAGAAACCAAAGTCAACAATCAACAAGTAGGACCTTATTAGACTAAAAAGCTTCTGCATAGCAAAAGAAACAGTCAAAGAAATGAAGAGAAAACCCAAAGACTGGGAGGAAATCTTCATCAGTGATACATCTCTAAGGTTTAACATCCAGAATATATAAACTACTCAAAAAACAAAGGTCCAAGAAAATAAAGGGTGCAAGTAAAAGATGAGCTAAAGATCTGAACAAAGACCTCTCAAGAGAAGAATTTAAGATGGCTCAGAAACACCTTAAAACTTCCCAAAATCATTAGTAATTAAGGAAATGCAAATCAATATCGCCCTAAGATTTCATCTTACATGAGTAAGACTGGCTATGAGCAAGAAAAAAAATGACTAATTGTTGGAGATGGTGTGGAGAAAGGGGAACACTTATTTCTTGCTGGTGGGATTGCAAATTTTGCAGCCCCTATTGAAAGCAGTTTGGAGAACTCTTTAAAGACTAAAAATGAACCTACCATTTGACCCAATTATACCACTCCTAACTATATACAAAGGATGCATCCTATAACAGAGATACATGCACAGCAGTGTTTATTGCTGCTCTTTTCACAATAGCAAAGAGCTGAAAGCAACCCATATACCCCTCAGCTGATGAGTGTGGGTAATGAAGATGTGATACGTTTATACAATGGAGTTCTATGCAGCAGCGAAAAATGATGACTTCATGAATTTTGTAGGCAAATGAATGGAATTGGAGGCTGCTATGCTTAGTGAGGTGAAACGGTTTCAGAAAAACAAACGACATATATTATCCCTTATTTGGGGTTTCTACCACCAAATCTCTATATAAAATAAAATGTAAATTAGATATGTATCTATGTAAATTGAAATGAGTAACTGATCAATAAAGATAACATCAAAATTATTTTTAGTGCCATAGAAATGCATATATATATATATATATATATATATATATATATATAAATTCACATCTAAGATTTAAGACCTTGTAAAGATGAAAAGAGCTAAGGGATGGACGAATTTCAACAAAAGCTATGGACATTTCTATCATAGTATGTAATGTCTATATTTAAAGTAACGAATGGGACCACAAAGATATAATATCATTTCTATGTTCTACTATGTACATATGGCCTTTCCCCACTTAGTGGTTACATTCTTTGAAACTTGAGGCAAGGTTTCTGGTAACCTACTCGCTGATAAATAAATGGCCATGTATGCTAAGACTGTTAAATCACAAAAGGATTCTTGATCTTTATGCATAGTAGTTACTTCAAAGGAATGATTATTTCTGTTCCAGGGAGATATTCATTTCTTCATTTAGTTATGTTCTATATGTAAGTCATTTGTAAAACATCCTTGGAGTGAGTAGTTGGGCTTTTTGCCAAACCCATGTAAAACATCTCTGAATATATGCAGAGAGTTTGTCTAGAATCTAACCAAGACTTGCAAGGACATATCAAAGTTTATATTTTATAGTGGTATATTCAATATATATGGGTAGAAATATTGAATATTTCATAAATTTTAATAAATAGGGGCAAATCTCTTAGAACATGTTATTAAGTATCATGGCATTAACTAAAAGCTTCCTGTATAAGATTAAAATGTATGGTTATCACTTAGGCATAATGGCTTCGAGTTCCATCCATTTACATGCAAAGTTCATGATGTCATCTTTCTTTACTGATGCATAGAATTCCATTGTGTAGATGTACCACATTTTCTCTATATGCTTGGCTTGTTGGTTGAAGGACACTTGAGTTGTTTCCAGCTTTTTGCTATTATGAAGAGAGTTGCAATAAACATAGATGTTTGTGTATCTCTGCGATAGGATGAGTCTTGTGGCTATATACCCAGGATTGGTATGACTGGGTCAGGTGGTAGGCTCATTTTCAGTTTCTTAAGTGTTCTCCACACTGTTTTCCATAGGGTTTGCCCCAGAAAAACAAATGGGAATGGTATCTCTCATTTGTGGATGCCAGCACCAAATCCCTAGTTGAAAGCAAGCTGAGCAATGTTAATGTTATATTTCTTTTTATCTGAAAGCAACTGTGCTGTTAAAATGTGAATCCCTTAATGGGCTCTAGAAATAACTTACAACTTATTTTCAGACTTTGTAATTGTGGTGTATGGATGGGAGGTATGTATTCATATTTTAGAGTAATATAAACATTAAAGGGAAAATGTGAACTCCTAAACATATTTTGGAATTATCATATAGTATATTTTCAGAGGTCATAATTTTGGTATATATGTGATGTATATATGGGCATATTTTGGAGCAATACGAATGGGAGGGAACCACAACAAGAAAAGGAGTGTGTCAAAAAACTGACTGAAACAGTTAACTTCTGCCCAACAATAAACCTCTGCAGAGAAAAACTTTAAAAAGACTGAGAAAAATATACATCTATGATAAGAGACCTACAGTCAGCATCATCCTAAGTGGAGAAAAGTTGGAAGGATTCCCCATAAAGGTAGGAACCAGATAAGGCTGCCCCTTGTCACCACTCCTCTTCAACATAGTGCTTGTAACACTGGCTAGGGCAATAAGGGAAGAAAAAGAAACTAAAGGAATACTAATTGGAAAAGAGGAAGTAAAACTATCCCTTTTTGTAGACAATATGATAGTTTACCTAAAGGATGCTAAAACTCCACAAGACAACTCCTAGAAATGATTAGGAATTTCAGTAAAGTGGCAGGATACAAAATCAACCTAGAAAAATCAGTAGCCTTTCTTTACACCAACAACAAGCAACTGAAGAAAGAATACAATGAGACCTTCCCAATCACAATAGCAAAAACAATAAAATACCTAGAAACAAACCTAACCAAAAACCCCAAAGATCCCTACCACAAAAATTATAAACTCCCGAAGAAGGAGATTGAAGCAGACATCAGAAGATGGAAAAACCTCCCATGCTCATGGATTGGAAAAATTAATATAGTAAAAATGTCCATTCTACCCAAACTAATATACTGATTCAATGCAATTCCAGTTAAAATCCCAAAGACATTCTTCACAGGCTTGGAAAGAAATTATTAAATTCATATGGAACAACAAAATACCCCAAATAGCCAAAGCAACCCTGAGTGAAAAGAGGAGTACAGGGGGGATTTCCAGACATCAAACTATACTACAGGGTTATAGTCATAAAAACAGCCTTGCACTGGCACAAAAACAGACCTGTAGACCAATGCAACAAAACTGAATATCCAAACTTGAGCACATACAATTTCAGCCACCTTATATTTGACAAGGGGGCCAAAAAGACTCAATGGAGGAAAGACAGCATCTTCAGCAAGTGGTGTTGGCAAAACTGGATGACTACTTGTTCAAGAATAAAATTAAACCCCTACCTCTCACCCTGTACAAAAATCAACTTCTAAATGTGAAACCCAAGACTCTGAAGGTGATAGAAGAAAAAGTTGGCAGTAACTTATGAGACATAGGCACAGGAAAAGACTTTCTTAATCAGACAGCAGCTGCACAGGAAATAAGGTCGACAATTGACAAGTGGGACCTTATGAAACTCAAAAGTTTTCTGTACAGCAAAAGAAACAATTAGGGAAGTGAAGAGAAAACCACAGAGTGGGAGCAAACCTTCACTGCTGATACATCTGACAGAAAATTAACTTCCAGAATATATAAACTGCTCAAAAAAACAAAGAAGTAAGAAAACAAATGACTCACTCAAAAGATGGAGTAAGAGCTGAACAGAAGCTTCGCAAGTGAGGAAATAGAGATGGCTGAGAAACATATTAAAAAGTGTTCAACATCCCTAATAATTAAGGAAATGCAAATTAAAACTACTTTAAGATATCATCTCACTCTGATAAGGCTGGCAAGGATCAAGAAAACAAATGATAATAAATGCTGGAGAGGGTGTGGAGAAAGGGGAACACTCATCCACTGCTGGTGGGAGTGCAAACTTGTACAACCACTATGGAAAGCAGTATGGAGAACCTTTAAAAGACTCAAAATGAGCCTACCACCTGACCAAGCCATACCACTTCTGGGAATATATCCATCAAACTCTTCCTACCACAGAGATACATTTACAGCCATGTTCATTGCAGCTCTCTTCACAATAATGAAGAGCTGGAACCAACCCAAGTGCCCCTCAAACAATGAGTGGATAGAGAAAATGTGGTACATCTACACAATGGAGTTCTATGCAGTGGTAAAGAAAGATGACATCATGAAATTTGCAGGTAAATGGATGGAACTAGAAGATTTTATGCTAAGCGATGTAACCCAATCCCAGAAAATCAAAAGGAGAATAATATCCCTCATTTGTGGATGCTAGTACCAAGTACCTTGTTGTAAGACAAACTGAGTAACGTTAATGTTCTATTCCTCATGATTAAAGACAACTGTGCTCTTGTATTGTGAATCCCTAAACAGGTTCTAGAGCTGACCTAACATTTATTTTCAGTCCTTGGGTTTTTGGTACATGATGGAGTGTATGTGTGGATCTTTTAGAGTAATATGGGATTAAAATGGAAAGATGTGAATCAAGAAATATGATATGGAAATAACATACAGTTTGTTTCCAAAGGATACAATTTTAATATATGTGCAATGTAATAGGCTGGTGCAACTTAGCCTTTCTGGGTGCTTAACGACCATACTTAATGCCTATACCAATTTAGCCAAGGGACCTAAGGGATAACTTTGTTCCTTGCTCTCAGAGGTCAACTAAGTCTTAGGAGATTATGCATGGGAGTCTCTTGAAAGGCCCTGCAAATGTGGGTCACCAGTCTTCCCGTTCAGGGATGTCTTGGAGATCCACTAATGGGACTTCAGTCAGTGTCCAGTCTATGAAGAGGAAATTCTGCTCATGCTTCAGAAAAGGAAGCCTGGTCTAGCAAGACCTGATTTTGTCCTTGACTGGATGAAACTGGTAAATGATAAGCTGAAAGGAACAAGGTGCTCCCCCTCCCCCCCAAAAAAATCCCTGAGAGCCCCCTGAGGACCAGATTCTCAACTGACCTTGAGAAAACAAAAACCTTGGTTAATCTGGGTGGTGTGGCCTTAAGCATCTAAAAGGAAAATAAAACCAGATATACATAATCAGTAAGACTAGAGAAACTGCAGACATAGAACTTGAGATCTTAGTAAAGAGACAAAAAGAAAAAAGAGAGAATTCTGTTGTTTGGTCTGTCTTCAATTCTTACTGGCAAGTGCATCTACTCTGTCGTTGCCCCACTGCTTTTGGCACTCCTCAAAGACATGAGACACAGCTTTGTAACCTTCCAATATGGACGGAGGACTCATGTCTCTCCAAGAATCCTCCAAACCTTTAATGCCAGATGGGGACTACTGAGATACCCAGCTTGTGGACTAAACAGCTAAGGGAATGTCAGCCTTGTCAGAATATAGACTGCCATTGTTGGACTACCTGGGCTGTATCATGGAGGCCAGTGCAAGGGGATCGAGACAGGATGCATGCTTACTGGACTTCATTTGGGGGACCATGGGAGGGAAAGACCCCAATGTGGAGCAAAAGTGCAGGATTTATAGTTGTTTGGGATTGCCAAGGAGGAACTTTCAACACTTCCTTAAGGAAATCACGACGTCTTTTAGGAAAAAAAATCCTACAATTAAAGTGATTTGTGTATGCAATACACAAATATATATATATATATATTTTTTTTTGTATATATATTGTATATATATATACGATAT
>VZQC01003599.1:2638602-2676283 GCA_009823505.1 Rhizomys pruinosus
GAGCTGGAACCAACCTAAATGCCCCTCAACTGACGAGTGGATAGAGAAAATGTGGTACATCTACACAATGGAGTTCTATGCAGCAGTAAAGAAAGACGACATCACGAGCTTTGCAGGAAAATGGCTGGAGCTAGAGGACATCATGCTGAGTGAAGTAACACAGTCCCAGAAAAACAAACGACGAATGGTATCCCTCATCTGTGGATGCTAGTGCCAATTACCCAGTTGTAAGTATTTCTTGTGTAGGGCCCCCTGAGCTTCTGTACAAAGCAGTTGGACATAATGCATTTTGGAAACAACAACAACAACAGAAAATACTGCATCAAAGAACTGACTGAAACAGTGAACTTCTGCTCAAAACAGTCAACGTCCCCATGGAAAATATTGAGAAAGACTAAGAGATGGAAAGCATGTTTGGCAGAATGCACGAGCTCTGACAGGGTGGGGGGATGAGCGGGAACACGGGTCTAGATTTGTTAAAAATAAATAAATACAATAAAAAAAAAGTAAAAAAAAAATTATTTATAAAAAATGATACATCTATGGCAGAGTTCAGAACTGGGATGGGGTGGGGTGGGGGATATGGAAAGGGAATGTGTCTAAATTGGACTGAGAAATTATGTATGAAGTACACAAAACACCAATAAAACATTTTATAAAAAGTAAAATGGATGGCTATCTCCAGAATAGAAAATAGCAACATGAATAAGCTAATCAGAGATACAGAATTGTTGTTTATTTGCAATCCACTCCTGACTTGTACTGGACTCCCAGGTACAGCTATTAGATTAAATGGACACAAATGCTCTCCATGTTTCCCTTTATCATGCAAGTTATAACTCTGACCTTTCCCATACAACAAGATAACTTGGCTCAGGAAAAGCTGTGCTCTTCATCCTTGAACCAACAGTGTGCAGTCCAGAGGGAGACAGTGTAAAAGGGAGTGGTAAACCCTTTCAGCTTGGTTCCAATGTATAGGTATGTGACACAACTCCTGCATTCTGGAAGACTACAAATCAGGATTTAGGGGTCTGGGAAACAAGAGAGCTTGCTCTGATTGTAGTGACAATTACAAAAATAGAGGGAGAAGGAATAGACTTCCTCCCTCTAGGATTCAATTTTGCCCTACAATTAAAACATTGGTATATAAAGGCTTCGTTGCCAGCTGTAGGCTGCCCTACCAGGAATTATTGGCCAGAGAGGCTTCAAAAAGCAAAGGCCATTTGCCTATAACTTTGGGTGCACACAAGAAATGGACAAGCAGGGCGTGGTGGCGCACATCTTTAAGCCTTGCACTCAGGAGGAAGAGGCAGATCTTTGTGAGTTCAAGGCCAGCCTGGTCTACAGAGTGAGTTCCAGGACAGCTGGGGCTACAGGAGACACTTTCTCGAAAGGACAAAAAAGAAGAGAAATGGACAGTAAGATCCTATTGCTGAAGATACAGTGTGATATGAGCAGGGGAAAATAAAAAGTATGTTGAGACCCTGCACTGAAAATCAACACCTTAACTTCATGGTGTCAGAAAGCGCTATGCAAACTACTGGGAAGAAATGGCATCTGAAGCTTTACTACAGACCTCACATGCTAGAGTTTTATATGTGAAAGAAGATGTAGTGCAATAGTGGCAGCCTGGTAAATGTACACTGGGAAAGAAAAAAATACATTCAATCTATGGCCACTCCCTGCAGCTGACACTGCAGCCTTGGTGCCCCCTTATATCAGAAGATTTTTACTGACCACATTATAAAGGTGCTGACATCTTAGTCAAAGAATTATAATGCCCCGATCAAGATATCATCAAAGCATATGTCTGTGCCCATAGAGTAACTTGTTATAATCTTTAATATTTGTTACTATTTGTGCTTTATTGTTAGAATTAAAAAGAGACTGCTAAACAACCCACCAATCCCCTGCAAACAGACCTTGGACAGTCCCAAGGGCTTGATGTGTCACCTCAGAGAAAAACCTGGATCCTCTATCTCTCACTGGATCCTCTATCTCTCACTCTCTTTTGCCCTCCGCTCCAAAGACCAGGGACTCTTGCAGAAGAGGTTTGTGTGTTAGAGATTGTACGGGCCAAGGAGGGGGGATAAATTTTGAGATCACAGCAAAAATGGACTGGATTTTTCTTTTTAAAAATAATTTATCAACATGTTTGTGTAAGCAAACCTATTCAACTGGACTCAGATGTGAACTAATTCGGTTTATATGTACACTCCTTATGTTTATTGCCTATGTGTAGTACTTACTGGTCAAATAAAAAATTAAGAAAGCAAAAAAGTGACAGAGACATGAAAATACCTGATGAATACTTAATTTTATTGGAGTATGAAATGCAATGTTTTATAATTTATTTTTTGTTATCTTATTCAATGGGATAATTTTTTGTAATAATATTTCCACTGACAAACCACGAAGCATGATACAGGGAAAAGATTAATGTGGAATAAAAGAAGATATGATGATGTCACATTTAAAATTTTTATAAAGAAAAGAGTAGACAAAGGAGAAAATACAGTGATTTGAAGCATTCATAAGAAGTAAGAACAAGAAAACAGAATGTAGGAATAAAAACAGAAGAGAGAGATTGACAAAGAGACAAAGAGAAAAATGAAATGAAAAGAAGTAAAATAAATAAAGTGAACGAATTCACTAACTTCCTTTCATTTAGTTAATGAAAGGATGGAGAAATGAAATCCAGAAAGAACAGTATTTCCATGAAGCTGGGTATTCTATTCTAAAATTATCATTGCTTCAGATAAAATAATTTTAGGTAAGACATGGACTTTAAAGGAGAAACACACATACACACATACGCACACAGACACATAAACAGAGTGTTCTGTCCTTCTAGCTAACTTTTAACTTGCTAATATAAGAGCAATATTATACAGCAGGAAGTAGAACTTCACATTTAGGAAAGGTAGTCATGATTACAGATTCCCCCATACCTCAGGAGAGTTCTAGGAGATGACAGCAATATTTAAATTGGCTGACTAGACTCCAGTGGATGAACTTGCACTGAAGAACTTCTGGGTACACAAACTTCACTTGATAGGCCTTAAGATATACGACAGAATGCATAAAAATCCAGTGGGGGTGTGGATAGGGAAGGGTGTATAATGAGGATTTAAATGTTTTCTATGAAATGCACAAAAACTCAATAAAAATGTGCAAAACAACATGCTATGCGATAGTGATTTCTTGGTATTTAGGATGAAATATTCTTTTTTGAAAATTTTACTTATATTTATGTGTGTATGCATGTATGTGTGTGTTTCTGTTTGTATATGTGCCAATGTGCACAGTGTGGAGTTCAGAGGACAATGCTCAGGAGTCATTTCTCTTTCCAGAAGGATGTCCCAGGGATGGGCTTCAGAGGGTAAGGCTTTGCAGCAAGCACTTTCCCCTCTTGCACCACCTTGTCTGCCCACTGACCTCTATCAATGCCCTCTGATGGATTGTGTAGGAGAACCTTTTTAAAGCATCTATGGAAGACATTGTTTCTCTGTCTGAAATGATATAACTCCTATCATAGTGACACAGATTAATATTGTGTGTAGGGTGACCATGATTTCAGGAAAGTGCTTTAGAAAGATCCTTTAGATGATTTGTTTTCATTCATTAGTCAAGATGGAAGCATCCTTGATTTCTTCTCTTGTTTCTGGGTTATAAGAAAGCATACAGAATGTGTGTGCTTTCTGGAGTTTTGTAAATCCTGAAAGAGAAAAGTAGAAAAATGGATGAGAGCATTCTTCACAGGAGCAAGTGAAAGGCCAACATTTGGGCATACCAGTGGCTGTTTCAGCTTTTTGATAATAAGTTTTAGGTATGCATAAGTGACAGTATTTTCGATTCCTAGGTGCCTAGTTGTGTTACTTAAACCTTCAAATTGAAAGAAAGACTCAACATTGACATAGAATTAAAGTTATAAGACTCTTAGGTCAAGTGGCATACTTTGCTAAAACTACCCATGCAGTATAACCATAAAAGAGATATATAACTAATGTGGTTGTCACAGAAGTAACTGTATCAGCCAATAAGTCAACCACTGTCTTGAAATGAGAGTGGTTTTATTATTAATGGAATATACATTTCCTCAACAATAGAGAATTTGAAATTAAACACTAGAATGGATGCCCCATTTAAAGTATACATTCCCTGAGTTTTAATTAAAATCTTATATACTACTTGCAAAAAACATTTCTGCATTAGCTATTGTGTGCATGCGTTGTTTATGGCTTCATACATGCCAGGATATAACAGTTTCACTGGTTCCTTCAAAGAATACATTGAGAGAAAGGGCATTGGCTGTACAAGGAGGAAGATGTAATGAGTTACAGAAGCAACTGGAAATTCTAGATAAAGAGCAGATTGCATGCCTTGTGTTGTTCTCTCACATAGGAAAAAGAGTAGTGGTGTTTTTTCTAATTTCTCTGATCGGTCACAGTTGGAGTTGCACATATGCAAATTGTGAGCCTGTGGTGGAGAATTGTGTCATTTGTACTACATGAGATTCAGGAAACTGGGCACCATAGCATTGCAGATATATTCTCTAGAAATTATTTATTAGTGGAAACACATCCAACTCAGGGTAACATATCATCTGACCTGCTGCTTTTATAACGTAGGGATCTTAAGAACCATCTCAGTATCAAGTTATGATTAGGAAATATGAATAAAATGGATAGGGGAATGTAAACAGACCAAGGTCATGATATCATCGATTAAATCTGAGTTAATTATAAAACAAGTTTAGAGTGGAACTTTCCACCAGTTACCCATCCAACAAAAGTTCAACTTCCAGAAGTCACTTTTTTATGTTTAGGGGTTCACATTTTTTCTTCTAATTTCACATTACTGTAAAATATGAATATATACCCCCACCCATATACATTAATTACCATGCCTGAAAGTAAGTGGTAAGTTAATTCTAGGGCTCATTAAGATAGTCACATTATAACATCACAGTTGCTTTCAGATAGAAAGAATAATAATATCATTGCTCAGCTTTTCTTTCAATTGGGGGATTTGGTACTAGCATCCACAAATGAGGGAAACCATCCCCCATTTGTTTTCTTGGGACTGACTGTGTTACTTCACTTAGAAGAATGGCTTCGCATTCCATCCATTTACCTGCAAATCTCATGATGTCATCTTTCTTTACCACTGCATAGAACTCCATTGTGTAGTTATACCACATTTTTGTTATCCAGTCATCAGTTGAGGGGCATTTGGGTTGGTTCCAACTCTTCCGTATTGTGAAAAGACCTGCAATAAACATAGCTGCAGTAAACATATCTTTGCAGTAGGATGAGTCTTGAGGGTCTATACCCAGGAGTGGTGTGGCTGGGTCAGGTGGTAGGCTCATTTTGAGTCCTTTAAGGGTTCCTCACACTGCTGGTTGTACGAGTTTACATTCTCATGAGCAGTGGATCAGTGTTCCCCATTACCCACAACCTCTCCAGCATTTGGTATCTTTTGTTTTCTTGACGTTGGCCAGTCTTGTCAGAGTGAGATGATATCTTAGAGTGGTTTTAATTTGCATTTCCTTAATTATTAACAATGTTGAACACTTTTAAAGATGATTCTCAGCCATCTTTATTTCCTCATTGGTGAAGTCTCTGTTCAGCTCTTTACTCCATCTTTTGAGTGAGTCATTTATTTTCTTCTTTGTTTTTTGAGCAGTTTATATATTCTGGATGTTAATGCTCTGTCAGATGTATCATGGTGAAGATTTTCTCCCACTCTGTGGGTTTTCTCTTCACTTCCTTGATTGTTTCTTTTATTGTACAGAAGCTTTCGAGTTTGATGTAGTCCCATTTGTCAGCTGTTGACCTTATTTCCTGTGCAGCTGCTGTCTGATTTAGAAAGTCTTTTCCTACCCCTATATCTTGGAGATTGTTGCCAACTTTTTCTTCTATCACCTTCAAGGTTTTGGGTTTCAGGTTGAGATCTTTGATCCAGTTGGAATTGACTTTCCTACAGGGTGACAGGTAGGGGTTTAATTTTGTTCTTCTACATATTGTGATCCAGTTTGCCAGCACCATTTGCTGAAGATGTTATACTTCCTCCGCTGAGATTTTTTTCCCCTTTTGTCAAATATGAGGTGGCTGAAAATTGTATGAGTTCAAGTTTGTATCTTCAATTTTGTTCCGTTGGTCAACGGGTCAGTTTTTGTGCAAGTACCAGGCTGTCTTTATGACTATAGCCCTGTAATATAACTTGAAGTTGGTAAAGCAACCCTCCCCTGTATTGCACTTTTCACTCAGGGTTGTTTTAGCTATTCAGGGTCTTTTGTTTTTCTATATTAATTTAAGGATTTTTTTCCTAAGTCTGTGAAGAAACTCATGGGGATTTTGATTGGGATTGCATTGAATCTGTATATCAATTTGGGTAAAATGGACATTTTTACATTATTGATTTTTCCAATCCATGAGCATGGGAGGTTTCTTCATCTTTTGATGTCATTTTCAATCTCATAATGAAACTCTATAGAAATTTGCTGTCTTATTATTGTTCTTTTCAAACTTCTAGTGCTCCATACATTTTTTAGATGCTTACTTTTTAGAAAAATGGGTCATCCCTGCTTCCTGTTATAGAATGGAATCTACCTCTAACTAGAGACCTGTCCTCATATCTTCCCTTAAGAATTAATTACACATTCAGGAATCATTGCTGAAGAGGGAGCAGAAAGATTGTTAAGAGCCAGAGGCAGTGGATGGCCTCAACACAGAGTGTTTTCTGGACACCACAATAGAGCAGTTGCACATATGAGCTCACAGTGATTGTGACACCATGCAGAAGATCTGTACAATGTTAGGCCAGACAGAAATCTGAGCACAGAAGGTGGAGGTAGGCAGTAAGTCCCACCCGGTGTTGGGGATCTATTGGAAACTGATAACTGCTGGCAGAGGGACAGTCAGTTTTCATTAAGGATGTGACATTGAATGGATTGACCATGATCCAGTGGATAGACTCCCACCAAAAATTATTTGAGCAACCAAAATTAGACTGGTCGGACTTTAAAAGGAAACATTCAAACATGATGTTGGGTGGGTTGGGAGGTGTGTGTGTGGATACAAGGAGAGATGGGAGTGAGGATGAATATAGTCAAAACCACAGCCTGAAATTCTCAAAGAATTTATAAAAGTATTGTTTTTAATTTTTTAAAAAAATTATTGTTTTTATTTTTTATGTGTTTGAGAGTATCACCTGCATGCGTGTAAGCACACAAGTGTTGTGCAATGCCTATAGAGTCAAAAGAGGGCATTGGTTTTCTCTGGAACTGGTGTCAAGGATGGTTGTTTGCTGCCAGTTGCTGTTGGGAACCAAACCTGGGTCCTCAGCAAGAGCAGCTGGTGCTTTTAAGCACTGAGCCATTTCTCTAACCCCAGTATAAAAGGAGTTAATTAAGTTGAGCAGGTTATGAACCTGGGTAAGGGACTGGCCCTACAAACATGGATTCACCTTAGGATAATGTAATTTTCTTTATCCCAGTTCTTCCCCTTCGTGCAGTGCCTATGAGCCACTATAAGCCTCAGAAGGCATAGCTATTCCTTCTTCTTTCCTTCTTATCCCTCCCCTCCCAATGGCTGTCTGTCACCATGTGGCTGACCTCCACACCAGCTTATCTTCTCTATTCTTTTCCTCCTATGCAGGTCAGGGCTTCATAGCTTACCTGCTTTTACTTTTAAACACTAACCAGTCACCTTCAAGCTTCTGTGAGCTTGTTCTTAATTTTATTTTTCATTCATGACACTGACAACTCCCAAAGTGGGCCCCTTTTCTACAACATCCTATCATGGTTGCACTGAGACTTCTCATGGTAACTCTTTCTTCTTTTCCATTCTTTAGCAGAGACAATGGACCCTTACCTGCATCCATAGATGGCATAATTTTCATTGAAGTTTTCCTATAGTTGTGAAATTGAGGCAAGTTTGTTTTATTTGTTACAAATGAAACTGAAAATTGCATTTCTTCAAATTGAAGACAACAAATAAAAGAGCAAATACAAGACACTTCATGTACTTGTGGAAAACAAAAACAAAATATTTCTTGCTCCCGCGCCCACTGTTTCTTTAATGGACTATATTTTTCTGAAGGAGGTAATAAAATATTACATTAGGAGGAGATGTTTTGCCAATAAATTTTTGGCTTAAATCATTAAAAATAAAGCCATCTATGGAAATCATTAAAAATAAAGCCATCTATGGAATAGTAAATTGATTCATTTATTCCACACCACAGGAAGTCCAGATATCTCAGCTAAAAGAAGCCGTACATGGGTTTTCATTACTCTTATGATTTGCATGTGAAAATATTTAATTACTTTGATTTTATTATTCTCAAAGCTTCTGCCACTATATTAAAAATTAAAAAAAAAACTTTTAAATATATAAAATGTAGAAGAAAAATTAAACTTTAGGAATACCATGATTTTCTGGTTGCAACTTATGCACACATGAATGTCTCTGAATTTCCATAAGCACAGTGATGTTTTATATCCTGCCTAGATACCATGGGAAACATTAAACTACATCTTTAATAAAACTTCATAATGGGAGAAATGCAGTTGTTAAATAATTTCTTTTTTTATGGAGAAACTTTACAATTAACAAGCCAGGTACTGATTCAAATCAGTATCAATTTCTGTGTGATTATTATGGCTTCCATAAAAATCTGCAGTCTATTAACATAGATTAGGTACCACTTTAAGGAACAGCATCATTAGCTCTCGCTTTACAGAAATGAGGAGAAGTTGGACTGCGATGCTGTGGAGTCTCAGTGCCTGAAACTAATATCAAAGCCCTCAGGAAAAGGGCACAAACCCATTTGCTGTGCATAATTTTGAATCTCAGTTTTTCTTTGCTCAGTGGTTATAGTTGGAATCTCAGATTCATTCTTGCCTTCCACAATTGTTTATTTTTCACTTAATTTTCACACATTAAAAGATTAGCACCTTGAAATGGATGGAGCTTCCCCACAGGGACCTTACGTACCAAGCTGTATCAAATATTTATTATCCAAAGGCTGTCTCTGTAAATGTGTGGTTTCATTAGTATGCTATGTATATTTTCATATGTTACTTGTGTATATGATTATATGTGCATTTTTTATATATATATGAAAAATGGAAATCATCACAGAAAGAAACCCTATGATGTAACTAACAATAATGGTTCAGAAATATTATTAACTATAGTTTAATTTAGACCAATAGTGACTATGGTAAATATTGTTTAAATTAAAGAGGTAAAAGTTAAGCCAGCAGTAAAATGCTAGAAAATACCATGTCATTTTTCAAGAGAATACTAGAAAATAATTACTTTCTTTGCTGTTAATTTACATATGGAACTATAGCTTTGAAGTTGGGGACTTTCAATTCTGATGGGGAAATAGCAGTTAGCAGCCAGTCATTGTTCCTCTGTAGCATAAAATATAAATAAAATATATAAAATATAGATGAGAATATAGGAGAAAAATATGTTGAAGGAACTGAAGATTTACTTAGGAAGAATTCTGGAGAGAGAAAATAAAATCATAGATCAAAGTTGGCTCTGCACCTCTTATAAGCTGAGCATGTTCCCTGAACACATAAAGATGGATGGGAATTTACCCAAAGACCAGGAAAGAGTTAATGAGGAAGCTGGAAAAAAGAGAAAAAAATTAGTGTTAGAGACTTAATCAAACAACTGGCTTTCTTCAATCTATCAAATTTCAAGATTAAAATAATTAGTCACACTCTCAGAAAAGTAAAATGAAGGATTTTCTTCTTTAGATACAGAAAGCAATATAAACATATCATGGAATCCCCAAAGTATCTTACAGATCAATGTTTAGAACTTGGAATTTTATTAATTTTTATTTTTATTTTTTTGGTCTTTTTTTAAAGACAGGGTCTCCCTGTAGCCCCAGCTGTCCTGAAATTCACTCTGTAGACCAGGCTGGCCTTGAAATCACAAAGATCCGCCTGCCTCTGCCTCCCAAGTGCTAGGATTAAAGGCATGCACCACCACACCTGGCCAGAAGTTGGAATTTTAAAAGCATGACAATAGATCCATTAGAAGGACAAAAAGCAACAAAAAATGGAAAATATTAACAGATAGTTATATAATGCAGGTACTGTTATTAGGTGAAAGGTGATATTTAAATAAATATAGTAAATATTCCTGAAAGATTAGCATCATCTGGTAATTGAAACTTAGTCAAATGAGGACTCTAGAACATTTTAGAAGATTAGTTAAAAGTATAAAAATGATTGAACTGTATGATACTATAACAAAATATTTGCATGTATGTATAGGAAATGTCTGTGAACATTTAAAGAAATAAGAACTTTTATAGAAAATATCAGGTATGGAAATTAATTCATTAATTATCATCAATATCAATGTTGAAGGAATCAAGAATTAATGGTTATGGAAAGTAGAGAGGGGGGGAATCAGTGGTCCAACAGTTAGAATCCAGAGACATTGAGTCATTATGCTATAATTCCATTAGCATGAATTTAGTAAAAACCATTTCTAGGTACAATCCCAAAAGCCTCCCAAAAATAAAAGAAGGATATCATGATACACACAGGAAAAAAATTCAGATGGATCTAAAGGTCATTTTTTAAGCAAAATAAGCTAGATTCAGAAAACAAATCACATATTTTTTAGGTGTAGGATCTAAGAGAAAGAGAGAGAGAGAGAGAGAGAGAGAGAGAGAGAGAGAGAGAGAGAAGAGAATTAAGAGTTAATTAGGAAAGGAATGGAAAATGGTTGGTAATAAGATCAATATCAAATTATATTTGTGTATGAAGATGTTATAAAAACCCAAATATTTTATGCAACTAACATTTTAAATTAAAAAGGCAATAAAACTTAAAGACAATCAATAAAGACAAGCAGAGGAAAATTCACAATCCTTACATTTTCAGCTAAATTTTCTAAGTGTGTGGTTAAAGTCGAGAGACAGTGGTGTATATACATATCTGACCTTTGTTCAACACAGGTGAGAACTGTCTTGAGAGATAGCTAAAAGGGTTATGTTTGAACTGTGACAGTTTGAAAAACCCATAGATGGAGTAGCTACCTGAGAGAAAGTAAAAAATAAAAGTTTGCTATATTATGAATAAATCAATACACATATAATCAATAGTCTATTTTATCTTTTACTACTACATAATATATAGAAATCCATTGTAAAAAGTAAAAATATGGAGCTGGAGAGATAGCACAGTGGTTAAGAGCACTGGCTGCTCTTACAGAGGACCTGGGATTGGTTCCCAGCACTCAGGTGGTGGCTAACAACTGTCCAAAACCCAGCTCCAGGGGATCAGACACCTTCTTCTGACAACAGGGCTGCAGTTACATACATGAGAGCAATAGACATAAAAAATAATAATTTGTTTAAAGTTAAAATACATAAAAACTTACCCATTAAAAACAACTTACCTTAAAATGCAGCAATAAATCATGACTACATAAAGCTGTGCTAGTGTGATATTTTCTAGTCACCTTCTATGACTCTTGTGGGGAACTCAGGTGTTAGGAGTATCTGCTTTAAATTTCCATTGCTCCTAATCTTTAGGCTGAGAACTTTCTCCATTAAGCTGCCTGCCACACTAAAATGTGATTTTTGATGGTTCTTTCTAGCTTTCACCATATAATATGTCTATGTGTGTACACATGTGTATATGAATATATATATACATATATATATCTTACGTTATATATATATTATGTGTGGTGTGTGTGTGTGTTGTGTGTGTGTGTGGTAAAGTTTAATCAACTATGTTACTAGCAATGCTCCCAAGTTAACAGCAGACTATTAATAATTAAGTCTTTGAGACATCAAATTTCAGCATGGAGTTTGATAGTAACAGGAGCTAAGAGCGGACTCCACACATCCTTGAGTGACCCTTGTACCACCTAGTCACCTTCAGAGCTCTTAGCTCTGTCCCCAGTCACCATCGCAACAATCACAAGCAGCAAGGCCAAGCCCAGGTGCCCCACTGGACCACCCTCTGTGCTGCTGGCACAAAGCAGGCAGGCACTGGGGACAGTGGTGTTGAGAGCTTGGGGAGGTCACATGTCATCATATGCCATAACTGCAGGAGGCACCCAGCAGATCATCACAATAGAATTGTGCTAATTTGAGGACCTTAAACTTTAATTTTAGTGGTATTGTCCAGGAAGGTAGACTGGAAATCTAAAGGTATATATTATAAGCCAGAAACAAGCCAGGAAATTATGGCAAAGGACATAATATTGAATTATAAAAACATCAATTCTTCTAAGGAGAAACACCTGGAAAAAGAAAACAATACATAGCTGATCCAAAGAGGGAACAATGTGATATTACCTCAATCTTAGAAATAACTCCATTAAATTTATTTAAACCTGTAGGTAAAAGGAAAAAACATCTCAGATTAAATAAAATACTATAAGTCATCTATTTGTTATTTGTCAACTGTATTAAAGGAACATGCAAACACAGGTTAGAGCAGACAGTAGGAAATGGATAGAGGGTACTTGTGATAATTTAGACAGGTAGGTAATCACATGGTACTATTCAACTATCAATTATAATATAATCACACACACAAATTTTAATACCATACTACGCACCAAGAGGTAAATTTTTATATTGTTAACAGGGGGCCCTTGACGAGATATAATTAAATATTATTTTTGGTTGATATTTATTTTATGTTTACGAGTGTTTTGCCTGCATGTATGGAAGTACACCCATGATGAGAAATGTCCTCAGATACCAGAAGAGGGTATCAGACACCCTGGAACTGGAGATTTTGTTGTGAGTCACCTTGTGGGTGCTGGGATCTGAACAAGGGTCATCTGCAAGAGTAGACACTGCTCTTAGTCACTGAGCCATCTCTCCAGCCTCACAATTAAAATTTTAAAGAGAGATGACAAATGAACTGTAAACAAATAATAAGCTATTAAGAAGAAGTCCAGTCTGAAGGAGAAGTCTAACTGATGGAGATATAGCAAGGAGGAGAATCTAAATCTTGGCAAATTTTTAAATTTTCAAGCAATTTAAGGGACTAGAGAAGCTGTTTTATCTAAAGGTCAGATATCCTGGGGAAGATAAAACAATAACACATGGAAATACTGGAATTTGTTTTCATTATATGTCTTCGCTGAAAATTTCTTTTTCTGTGGGACTGGAAAGTTCATGTACACAATAGGAATCCCAGGTGTCACACTGCCATAACAGTGAATTGTGAAGGATTTCATAGCCATCTTCACCCATGTTTTTAGCATTATCTTTCTCTGTGTCAAGAAAAGAAAAAAACTTGAGCAAACTTGGAGAGTGAAGGCCAGGTATTAGAAAGGAGCTTTTCTCTGGAACTGACCTTGAGCAAGAAGACCTTTACTGAGAGAGCAGTTCTGTGGTGTTCTTGGTCACACATTGGTGGAGTTTCTGAAGGGCAGTAGAGATTACTGTCAGGCACAGCACGACCTCTATGCAGACAAGGGAACTGTAGAATTTCATTACTACTCCACCAAGAAGCCCCCATAAGAGTGGATAACCTGGACACAGATGTGATGAATTGAAACCTGCAGAGCATTTTACAAGAGCTCAGACCTGGATGGGGTAAGCCTCAGTGCACTTCCTTTGTCTTGCCTCAGTATTCCTGGATTGAAGAATCGCTGCTTCTTGTCAGGAGGTTCAATTCCTTTCCCATTTCTCCCAACTTCATACTCAAAGCACTGAGAATTTCAAGTGCAGTATACTGAATATTGACGTAGATTTCAATCTTTTTTTCCCATCATTTCTGTATCAGTTTTTTAAATTCTTTTATAACCATATTGAGTGTTTTTTTGTTGTTTGTTTGTTTTGTTTTTTAACTAAATTAACATGACTCGAATGAACTGCTCTGCTCTTGTGGAAGTCAAATACAAGAACATGAGATTCCTTATTACACACAATCCAACCAACGCAACCTTCAACAAATTTATAGAGGAACTTAAGAAATATGGAGTTACCATAATGGTAAGTGTATATGAAGCAACTTATGACACTGCTCTTGTGGAGAAAGAAGGCATTCGTGTTCTTGATTGGCCTTTTGATGATGGTGCACCACCATCCAACCAGATTGTAGATGACTGGTTAAGTCTCGTGAAGACTAAGTTTCGTGAAGAGCCTGGTTGTTGCCTTGCCGTCCATTGTGCTGCAGGCCTTGGGAAAGCTCCTGTGCTGGTTGCCCGAGCATTAATAGAAGGTGGAATAAAATATGAAGATGCAGTGCAATTCATACCACAAAAGCGGCATGGAGCTTTTAACAGCAAGCAACTTTTGTATCTGGAGAAGTACCGTCCTGAAATGCGGCTGCACTTCAAGGATTCCAATGGTCACAGAAACAACTGTTGTATTCAATAAACTGGGGTGCCTGATGACCATGGAAGTTCCACTTCCATGACCTTGGAAGTGGAACTTCAGATGGGACCTCATTTGTCGTACATAATTAGCCAACATGTTGGCTTGGTGAATAAGTCTAATGAAGCTTCTACAGGAATATTGAGAACCAGTTTTTTTTTTTAATTAGTTTTTATTGATGCTTTGTGCATTTCATACATTTTTTCCAATTCAGTTCAGGCTTATTTCCCTTTCCCTCCCCCCCCATCCCAGATCATGCATTCTGCCATAACTGTCCTGCATCTTTCTCTCAGTTTTTTTTTTTTTTTTATTTTTAGCTATAAGTGATAATCCATGAGTACAAGCATCCTTCATGCAAAACCTATCTGCAGGCTGTTGTGCCCAAACACCTACAGCCCCACCATCCAGTGGGGGGTGACAGGTTGTTTGTTCAATCAAGTTGATCAAATGAGTGTCCAGACTACATTGCTGTAGTTTCACCATTCACCCCAATCGCAGCCCTTACATTCTACCACGCCCCCTCTTCCGCAGGTTGTTCCCTAGGCTTAGAAAAGGGGCACAGGTGGATGAGAGGTAAAACAGTCCACTCTCTCTGGAGCTGTTGACTTGGACTCTGGTCAATTCTGGCTGTTTCCTTTCATGGGCTGACAGTTTGTCCAGGAATAACCTTTCGATCCTACTAATGAAGAACAAGCAATTAGATATATAGGTATTTAAGCAGCACTAATAGTTATGGTAGGTTACTTTAGCATAGACACATGTTTGGATATGTTAATCCATGAATTACAATTTTCCCCCCTGTTAAATATGACAGGGTCTTACTGTGGCTTATAACATCTNTATATATATATATATATACATACATATGTACAAACTGCTTAGGGATTTTTCCAAATGACTCAAAAATTAAGTGTCAAAGTATGAACTCACTCCCAATGCCTTACATTTTGAAACTTTTTGCAAATCATAGACATGTAACTAATGATGTTGAAAAAGAATCACAGTAACATGATGACGACTGCAATATAAATTAATAAAAATTAATATCCTCTTTCAGGGATTACTTAGCTATTGACCAAGTTCTATGTACAGTTTTTTATTTTATTTTATTTCTGTTTGGCTCTCTGGAGGGAGCTCTTCTCAACTCTACTATGTTCTCTTCGTCATAATAAAAATTATTTTCTATCTAATAGAATTTACTACCTGGGATATTTCTCTGTAAAATCTCAGGTCTAACTACAGGTAGGGTTGACATAGTTGCAAGAAGAGAGAATGATTCATTTGTCTGGTGGAGTATAGCCTGAGATTCTTTTGATTCTACAGGTCATGCTGACCTCTTGATAACTGTGAGCCTTTCCATCTAGGAAATGGAACATTTCTGTAATTATCTCTTTTTGATAGCTTTCTTCTGAGTTTTATAGTTACCTTTTAACAAATATTATAGCTATTTTGTTAGATTTATGCCTAAATTCCTTGGGTTTTGGATAATAATGTGAAAGTAAATGTGTTTTAAGAGGTCCAATATTTTCTTATAGCTAGATGCTAACATTGAAATCTTAGATAAGCACAGTTTGAAAATCCAGAGAAATCAGGAAACTAATAAATGACAATGATGGAGGGCTTCATGAGAGGGGATAGAATGCAGTGATATAAAAGGGGAAAGAGGAATAGTAGACTTAGAAGGGTTAAATGGATTGTGGAATGGGAGGGCAGGGCAAAGAAGGGCAGAGATGGAAGGATAAGTAATATTCAGGGTGAGCTTTGGCAGTTTTAACTGGCTGATAACCAAAGATTCAATAAGGAAATATTTCAAATATAACAAGTCATAAACTTCATAACACAAGAATTTTCTGTTAAGTCTTCCCATGCATACATGGATTTAGCTCATCTGGTTGTTACTGGGAAACGGGGAAATGCAGGGCACCTGTTCTAAGCCATCTGTGTATTGGTCAAACTTTAAAACAAACTCATTCTTTCAAACTTATTTCAGTTAGCCTTGAGTCTGACTTGTGTGGCAAGCTAGCATTCTCCTCAACAACTCTTTATACAAGGCTACAAAGAAAATAGAAACAGCAAAGAGCCAAGTAGCCCAGGGTAGACCCAGGATGTAGAACTTTTTATTTGGGATAAGACTCAAGTGTAAGAATACAGCATTCTTTAGCCCAAAGAAAATAGGGTCAATCATCTGTGTTATAGGAAAGCTAACTGGAATGTTTTATATTTTCATTATTTTTATTTTATGTGTATGAGTGTATTGCTTCCATGCATGGACATACACATGTGTCACACAGTACCCTGAAGCTCCAGAAGAGGACATTAGATTATTTTTGCACTGGACTTGTCATAGGTTGTTAGCTGCCATGTAGGTGCTGGGAACCAAACTTGGGTCCTCTGCAAGAGAAGCCAGTGATCTTAATCCCTGAGCCAACTCTCCAGCCTATATTTAGAGTTTTATACCTCCTAGTTATTGAAGACATTTGCATGCCATAATGTGATTCTGGTGAATCTTTGCAAGATTTCCTCCTTGGCAAGGCAAGCACCATATAAATGGATACTTGGTTAGTGGTGAGCAAGCTGTGTCAAACCATGGTAGCTATTCATATGTCTTCTTCCTAACCATGTAACTTGAGGTTAAACTTTCATTCTTTCTTACATGCTAGGTGCTGCACGAGTTCCAGGTTTGGGCTGAGTTCTAGTGGAACAGTGAAATTTTACTCAAGTCTATGACATGCTATACTGCTGCCGATTCTCCACTCTTTTCTCTTTTGTGAGTGGTATCCTGGGAACTATGGACATCTGTTATTGAAAAGCAGGCATTGGCCTGGGACCTGAACAATTACATAGAAGAGATCACGGCACTGTTGCTTAAGAAAGAAAATGAACTGTTTGATTTCTAGCTACTTATAAATTGGAGGTCCAAATGGATATTATAACACATGGGGACATCACTGTCCTATTATGGTGACCAAGGCAGGAATATATATATATATATATATATATATATATATATATATATATATATATATATATGATACCATAGAGCTGGTTAAATGTCAAATGCCATCAGATCTCATTAAAACATTTAGGTTATTTGCTAAAAAATAAAGTACATTAGAATTTTACTTCTCTCTTCCCATTAAAATGTGAAAAATAATTCAATTTTGGAAACAGTGGCTGCTGAATTTTAAGAACATGGAAAACAAGTTGTTTTCCACAGTCTTGGGTTTAATGGGGACATAGCACATTTCAATATTTCTAATTAAACTGCCCGAATAGGTGAGGATAACATCTGTTTTTTTTTGTAATAAATCCTATTGATGGTGCTGACCTGAGTGTTTCTTATCTGCGGTAGACAACAAAGAGAGATAAGCTGTGTTTAAGAAGAAGCAAATGGAGAAAATGTCATCATCAAATAGCTTGTTCTGGAATGCCAATATTAATTATCTCTCTAGAATGGTTTTCCAAGAAATTCGTATTTAATAAGAATTAGTCAGTAGGATTATTTCAGAGTGTTCAAAAGAGATTTGATTATAGATGTGTGTGCTTCAAAAATGTATTTTATGTCTCAGAAACTTTACTCATGAAATACTTATTCCTCTTAACAGAACTCAAAGTTTAGTAAGCGTAAAGAGATATTGCAACTCATTGGATTCCATAGTAGCATTTAAGATTTTTTTGATCTAGCTATTAAGGAAAAGGAAGAATATGTAAAAGAAATAAGGAAATTGGTAAATAACAGGTGTCCTGGTTAGCTTTAACTGTCAACTTAATTTAGCCTAGACTCACCTGAAATGAGAGTCCCAATCATGGGACTTTTCCTGATCACATCGGCCTGTGAACATGTCTGTGGGGGATTGTTTTGATAATGCAGGAGTTCTCACACAACTGCTGGAAGCAACATTCCCTAGGGAGGTGATCCTGACATCCCTCCAGGATGGACTGTAAACTTTAAGCTGACATAAACCCATTCCTCCCACAAGATTCTTTGATCAGAGTCTTTTTTAAAAAAAAATTATTTATTTATTTTCTATGTGTATGAATGTACTGTCTGCATGCAGGTCTGTGCACCTGTGTCGTGCAATGCCACGGAGGTCAGAAGAAGGCATCGGATTCCCCTGGAACTGGAGTTCTCCTGGAATTAGAGTTACATACGGTTCTCAGCCGCCATATGGGTGCTGGGGATCAAACCCGGGACCTCTGCAAGAGCAGTCGGCGCTCTTAAACACTAGGTCATCTCTCCAGCCCAGATCAGAGTCTTTTATCACAGCAACAGAATGGAAGAACAGGTAAGTCACACCCACAATAAGAACAAGGCGCCACCTTGTGGCCAGCTCTTGTAAATTTATAACAGCACCTAAAGGAAATATGGTTATCAATCAATGAAGCGGTTTAAAAGTTTAAAATTAAAGAGATTTTTGAGTCACAGAAATAAATTTTCATGGATATCAAAGTCTTAATTCTAAGTAGAGGATCGAATCTGCAATCATCACTAATTTCTAGAGTTTGTGAGTCAGAGAGAGTCTCAATAGATGTATTCACGCAGAACAAACACCTTTGGAGCTGACTTTTTTAATCTGCTCAGATGCAAATTGGGAGTGGGCAATGGGATGCTGCTTAATGTGTATGCATTATGACTAGAAGCACATCAGGTGGGGCTGGGCTGGTGTTGCTTGCTCTTCCCTGTGCTGTTATGCTGTTGAATTGAGTATTATTATTATTATTGTTATTATTATTATCTGTCTTTTTTGAAACATGGTCTCCTTTTAGCCACAACTGGCTTGTAGCTCGCTATGTAGACCAGGCTGGACTTAAACTCACAAAGATCCACCTGTCTCTGCCTGCCCTACAAGTACTGAGATTAAAGGTGTGCCACCGTGAGTAGCCCATGTTTATATTCTATTTTGGCTAAAGTAAATATTCCATACAGAATCTGTGTTCTTTTTATTACTCTAATAATTGCATTTCTTTCTGCACTGTTTTAATTTGGCAAAATTTTGTGCCATCTTTTGACTTTTAAGATGATTGTTGCAAGTGAAGATGGTGTTTGATATGAGGAGGCTATGCCAATTCTGAGAAATATGGGGGTGCCACTGGGGCTCAAGGGAGGGGAGTCTAAATACAAGTTGTACTGGGTGGAGTAAAAAGGAGAGGAACCAGCATCCAGTGAGAATCTAAGTGTCGTGGGCCTCAGTGAGAATCTAAGTGTTGCAGGCCTCTAGGCTCTGCACTTACTTGTGTTGTAACAATTATCTAATTTTGACCTCAGCTTTCAAGGTAAGGGACATTTAGGCTCTGGAAGAATGTAGCCTGTTTGATGCTCAGAAGTGCCCAGAGTGGCTCTGAAGATATTTAGAAAGTGTGGGAGCTGAAGTTCTGAAGGTTATAGTCATGTCAGCATTGTTGGTATTTTCTGAGGTAGCATGGAAAGAGACAGAGGAAGGTGAAGGGCGAAACTGGGACAAGAAAGAGTTTTCTTATTCTCATTTTCTTCTGCAACTCCTACTCCTATGCCAGACACACTCACACACATGAACTCTCACACAGTTTGTCACACAGATTCACATACAGATAGACATTCATACAAACACTCACACTCACACGAATTCCCACAAACTCTTCCTCACACATATTCAACACACTCACACACTCACATACATTCAAACACAATCACATGCCATGACATGCACACACACACATGTCCTCACATGTAGAAACACTCACAGGTACACATTAATGGCATCACGTGCATATACTCACACACATAGTCACATGCACAAATAGACTCCCACACACACTGCATGCAATCCCCTGTATACACATATGCACATTCACATACCATCACAGACACACTACATGCCCTCACATGCATTTATACACTCAGATATATATTCACACACACACCCATATGACATCAGTTACACTCATATGCACACGTCTATTCACAAATCCTTAAACACACTCTCATGTCATCACATCCTCCTCCCACATTTTCAAAATGCCATCAGATACATATACACAACGCACACATGCCATTACATGCATATACACACTCATACACAGACTCATAAACATTCAACCCATCATATGTTCACACTCATACATTCACATTATATCATATGTACTCATGGTCACACATGCATCACATACGTATGCATACTCATACACATAAAAACATGTAGGTATTCTGAAATAGCAGCAAGCACTCTTAATCACTGAGACATCTTTCCAGCCCAAATGTAGCATTTTTATACAGCATCTTCTTAACTAACTAGTTTGATACAAAAGGTTAATTATTTACAAGAAAAAATGGGTATTTTGCTATCTTCTTTTTTTTTTTATTTTTTTGGTCTTTTTGAGACAGGGTCTCCATTTAGTCCCAGCTGTCCTGGAGCTCCCTCTGTAGACCAGGCTGGCCTTGAACTCACAGAGATCCACCTGCCTCTGCCTCCTGCGTGCTGGGATTGAAGGTGTGTGCCACCATGCCATGCTGATCTTCTTAATAAGTCTTTCTACACATCTGGTAGGCCATGGTCAACTCTGTTACTTAATACTATTGAAATGAAACATTGCTCCACAAGCCGAATTACTTATTTACCTATCAAACCTACACGAATGTGTGTGTGTGTGTGTGTGTGTGTGAGAGAGAGAGAGAGAGAGAGAGAGAGAGAGAGAGAGAGAGAGAGAATAAGTACAAGTAAAGGCAAGATGAAAGCTACTTTTTTAGACCACAGTTCACAAAAAACTTGTAACACATGGGGTACTTAAAGCATCTCACCCAGTGACTCTGGAAATCTGAGGACAAATGACAGTTTTGCATCTGTTCTGTATATTTCCTTGTAAAAATGTTCTTAAATGTTGTGTGCTATTACACCTTGTTAGATTTCAACTTTGATTGGTGGGTGTTCTGTCGATAATCACATTATGATAACCACAATGCTGCTTATGCCCTAGACACATCAAGCAGATTCTAATATCTTGTTCATCTGGCATCTTCCTTCCTTGTGATGTCCCTTACACATTGCAGAGAGAAAGGCTGCAGACTGCACTGCCAGTCCTACCTTGCAGCAAGACTTCTGGATGTAACTGAGGTTCTGCACTTCAGATGAACCCACAAAATATTTAAATTCGGAGTCATTGTAAGTGGAGAGGGTGGCACGGTTTCAGAATTGTGAAGAACAGCCCTGGAGCCAAGGATGATGCTGAACAAGTTTGTCGGTTCCTGGCGCTGCTGTGGTGGATCTCTGATCTCCAGGATTTAGCGAACAGTAAATATCAGATTTGGGGAAAGCAGTAAGCTCACGTAGTTTCCTGATTTTTGTCAGAATGGTCCTAAAGATTTGGGGATTATGCAAGAAGAGTCAAATAATGATTCCGCCAGTGATTATTCTTTTATTTTTCCCACTTTTTTTTTAATTCATGTGTCATTTATTTTATTTTATTTTATTATTATTATTTTTTGTCTTTTTGAGACAGGGTCTCCCTGTAGCCCCAGCTGTCCTGGAAATCATTCTGTAGACCAGGCTGGCCTTGAACTCACAAAGATCCGCCTGCCTCTGCCTCCCAAGTGCTAGGATTAAAGGCGTGCGCCACCACGCCCGGCTTATTTTATTTTTTTAAGGGATTCTACAATATAATGACACAGTTGTTTGCAGATAACATTGATGTTACCCAGTATGTCATACA
Source organism: Rhizomys pruinosus (assembly GCA_009823505.1). Taxonomy (NCBI): domain Eukaryota; kingdom Metazoa; phylum Chordata; class Mammalia; order Rodentia; family Spalacidae; genus Rhizomys; species Rhizomys pruinosus. Next base: position 2,660,677 of record VZQC01003599.1, read on the forward strand.
ATTAGGTAATTGGTGCATTTTGCAAGTATCTATGTCCAAATTTTGAACAACCCAAGGTTCCCATAGTCCAGTTGGAGAAGCTTGTATGCACAGGCATGTTGATCCCAAACACTTTTTAAAAATAAATTACTTTTATTGATGTTTTGTGTATTTCATACATCATTTTTCAGTTCAATTTAGACATATTCCCCTTTCCCTGCCCCCCCACCCCACCCCAGATCATGCATTCTGCCATACATGTCCTGCATCTTTCTCTCAGTCTTTTTAAAGTTTGTCTCTGCAGAGGTTTATGCATGAGATGCTCAGGTCAATTTTAGTTAACTGCACGTGGAGCCCAGCAGGTATTGGCATCCACACAGCAATGAAGTGAAGGGAGTGACAAACTCAGGTAATTTCTAAAATCTGTTGCAAGAATTACATGCCAGAATAGAGTATCACTGACAAACAACATGTGTTAAGCAACAGAGAGATAGTAGAACACTGGACAGATAACCCTAAAATATGTATAAGCGTGAGAAATGTGAGGGATCTGAAAGGACCCAGCAAGTAAACCTCAATCTACTTAAAAGAAAGGTTGAAGATTTAGACACCACGGTCTAGCTTCAGAGCCCAGAAAAGGGAGGGTTGCTTCCATGACCATTGTGCAAATGTCACCTTTCCAGTGATATCCCTCATCACAGAAGAACGAGTCTGGCAAGGCTTCCTTTCCCTCTATCCCCTCCCCCCATGCCCCTCTTCCTTCATTCTTTTCGTATCTTTCTCTTTCTTTCCCTTTCCATTTCTTCATTTTTTTCTCTCCTTCCTTTCTTTCTCTTCACCAGTGAGGAAGTAAAGATGGCTGAGAAACATCTTAAAAAGTGTCCAGCATTGTTAATAACTAAGGAAGTGCAAATTAAAATCACTAAGATATTGTCTCACTCCGATAAGACTGAACCCAAATGCCCCTCAACTGACAACTAGATAACAAAAGTGTGGTACATCTACACAACTGTTTTATATGCAGTGCTAAAAAGAAGACGACATCATGAGATTTGTAGGTAAATGGATGTAGCTCGAAGCCATTATGCTAAGTGAAGTAACACAGTCCCCCCAAAACAAACGGGGAATGGTTTCCCTCATTTGTGGATGTTAGTACCAAACCCCCCAATTGAAAGAAAAGCAGAACAATGTTATCATTATATTTCCTTCTATCTGAAAGCAACTGTGATGTTATAATGTGAATATCTTAAAAATAAAATAATTAAAATTAAATTATTGGATAACATAACATTATTTTTATAATCTATAATTATCAGTAATCACTTGAAATAATTGAAATCTATTTACTCATAATGAAGAGGGCAAGGATGAATTTCACAATGTTGAGTGAAAGCCAAGTATAAGGTGTATGTCTTTGTTTATGACAAATTCTAAAGGTGCCAATCAAATCTAGATTTTCCTTTGAAATAGATAAGGCTGGTTATGTTTTCCAGGGACTTTTTGGGCACTCCCCTTGATATCAGAAATGTTTTATACGTTTCCTAGTTTGTGTTTGTTTTGGAAATGGTTTCCCTCTCTGTAACCGCAGTTGGCTTAGAACTTGCTCTACAGACCATGCTGGTCTTCATCTCACAGAGATCTTCTTGTCTCTACTTCCTGAGTGCTGATAATAAAGTCATGCACCTTGACACCTGGCTAATACTTTTGATAATATGGTTATGCTTTCTTTGTGATGATCCATTCCAATATATAGCATTGACTCGTGTTTTTATTTATCTGTGCTGTACTTCAGTAAATAATTTACAAATTCCTATATAAAATTATGTCTATTAGATATTTTATTATTTTTTATTTTATGTGTGTGAGTGTATTACCTGCATGTATGTAAGGATACCCATGTTGTGCAATGCCCACAGAAGACAGAAGATGGTGTTGGCTCCCCTGGAACTGAGGTTACCATTGGTTAATACCTTCCATGTATCTGCTGGGAACCAATCCAGGGTACTTTGCAAGAGAAGCCAGGGCTTTTAGCTACAGATCCATGTCTTCAACTCTCCAAAGTTATATCTTAAGTGCTTCAAGGTATCAGTAAACCCCGCATTTGTATTAACTGCTTGGTCACAATGTATGGACTTATTTTTCTTTTCCAATATTATCTATATTAAGATCCTCTATTCTGTAAGGCAGTACTGCTTATTTTAAAATATTTATTTTGGGCTGGAGAGATGGCCTAGCGGTTAAGAGCGCCGACCGCTCTTGCAGAGGACCCGGGTTCGATCCCCAGCACCCACATGGCAGCCAAGAGCCGTCTGGAACTCCAATTCCAGGAGAACTCCAGTTCCAGGGGAATCCGAGACCCTCTTCTGACCTCCACGGCGTTTGCACGTCACGGGTGCACAGACTTGCATGCAGACAATACATTCATACACATACGGAAATAAATAAAATTAAAAAAAAAAACTAAAATATTTATTTTGAGGTCATACTTACAAGTCTAAGAGAAGTCCCTTAAGACCTTTTGCTGCCAGCACTAATTTACAGAAGCCCACAGGCTTGCTTACAGGCCAGGCAGGAAGTAGAAGTAACAGTGATCTTAAGGGGTCTTCCATTTATTGATCTTTTATTTATTTGTTCTTGATCTTTCATTTATTTGGTAACATTCTTATCATTTCTAAGATGTCCAAAAATTATAGGAAGTACTTTCCTACTTTTCCTTCCAATATTTTTTTCACATTATCTCACATGTAAGAATAAAGAAATGTAAGGATTTTAATATTTAATTTTCAAGTTTCCACTACTTTGTAAACTGCTCAAGAAGGATCAGAATTTCAGTTCCTATTTCTGCTTGTGAACTGATACCCAATTTTGTGGAAAAAGCACAAAATGAAAAGTTCGCATATTTCCTTGAAAATATATCAGGTTTAAAATGTTAAATTTGCCAGTGACTTGAAAATGAAACCTACAATAATACATTATTTCAAAATTTATATTTGTTTTTGCATATCTTTTAAATTTAATAATATGCAGTAATTAGTTCTAGGCAAGATGAAAAGAAATACATGTGTAGATAGAATTAATTAAGGTCGATAAAAAGAGCATTTTCAGAAGCAGTAGTAAAATCTTCTACTACAGCTTTAACTACCCTTATGATGTTTCTCTTAAATGATATTAATTTACTAGGACTGATGCTTAAACATACATCTTACCTCAGGCATTCCACATTTACACATTCTGACTGTTGTCTCCACCTTCTATCATAACCATGTTGGTTACACTTTTTGCCTTAATCGTTGAGTGTCATAAGCTAATTTGAATTTGAAACATTACGAATCATAATAATTTATGACCCCAAAAGAACTCTAGGCCATATATGTCTATTTAATATTTTCTCTACATTTTTACATGTTAAAGGTCTGTCTATATTTTCCAACCCAAGCACATACTTAAGGATTAAGACGTCTACCTTGTCTTATAATTGTATTTAACTTTTCTCTAGTCACAACTAAAAATATATGTAAATAAAGTATATGTGTTAATATTTAAATACTCATCAGTCAGAGAGAGCAGAAAAAGTAAAACTAACAGAAAAAGGTGATTTGTTAGACGTGTTCTCTTCACAGGAAGACCCTGTCATACTTAACAGAAGAAAATGTAATTCATGGATTAACATACCATCCAAACATCTGTGTCTATACCAAAGTAACCTACCATAACAATTAGAACTGTTTAAAAACCTATATATCTAATTGAGTGTGCTTCATTAATAGGATCGAAAGGCTATATATTATACTGTTTAAATACCTATATATCTAATTGCGTATGCTTCATTAGTAGGATCGAAAGGTTATGCCTGGACAAGCTGTCAGCCCATGAAAGAAAACAGCCAGAATTGACTAGAGACCAAGACAGCAGCTCCAGAGAAAGTAGACTGTTTTGCTTCTCATCCACCTGTGCCCCTTTTCTAAGCCTAGGGAACAATCTGCGGAAGAGGGGGCACAGGGGCATGGTAGAATGTAAGGACTGCGATTGGGGTGAATGGTGAAACTACAATAATATAGACTGGACACTCATTTGATCAACTTGATTGAACATACAAGCCCCTCCCCCCCCACTGGATGGTGGGACCCATGAGCTGTGTGGGTTTGGGCACAACTGCTTACAAATTGGTTTTACATGAAGGATGTTTGTACTCACAAATTATCACTTATTGTTAAAAAAATGAAAACAAAACAAAACAAAACAAAAACAGAGAAAGATGCAGAAAAGTTAGGGCAGAATGCATGATCTGGGATGGGTAGGAGTGGGGTGGGGGTAAGGGAAAGGGATATATGCCTGAACTGAATTGGAAAATGATGTATGAAATACACAAAGCATCAGTAAAAAAAATAAAAAAAGAAAAATAAATAAAATAAAATCACTAAATGATTTTTATGTTGCTCAACTCAAAGGATTTTATTCACATAATTTTAATTATTCACTCAACCATAATTCAACTCTCTAGATTTGCACAATGAGGTAGAAAAATCTCAAAGAAAGTAGTCAAGGTCTTTTTTGAAGAGAGGGTTAGAGAATTAGATACAGTGACGTTTTCAGACCATGTGCTCAGATATTCGTACTGAAAATCATTGGTCTTTTGAAGCCCTTTCTTAGTGTTTCAACAACTTGATATAAAAATGGTAGTAGCTACGGAGTAATTTAATGATGAGAAATCATTGAACATAACAAATATTGCTTTCATTAACCAACTCTCTTTTGGGGAAGTATAGAGTTTTTAAGATCAATTAATGCTCTTGCAGAAGACCTGGGATTGGCTCTCATGGTGGTTCGTAGCCCTCTATAACTTCAGTTCCAGGGCTTCCTACATGCTCTTCTGGGCTCTGTGTACACCCTGTCCACATGGTACACATACATACATGTAGGCAAACACACAGAGATGCAGAGATGCAGACACACAAACACACACACACATGCACACATATACAATGAAAATATATACATCTTTGAAAATATTTTCTATAGTTACTAGTGCTTACAGACGAATTTTGTGATGATACCTTCACTCTTGCACATGCTTTGAAAATTTCAGAGATTGAGAACATCATTATTGCTATTGCTGAAATTCTCTCTATTGCTGAAATTCTCATACTTAAGAAAAAAGGAAACCATATATCTAAGATAACATAGCCACCCCCTGAGAATATGATAAAATAGCCCCTATAGAAAAAGTGTGGTAGCACACACTTCCATCTCAACACTAGGGAGGTAGGAGGATCTCTGTGAATTCAAGTTCAGCCTGCTCTACATAGTGGGTTCCATACCAGCCAGGGCTACATAGTGAGACCTTGTCTCAAACAATAACAACAACAAACAAGAAACAAAAACCAAAATAGCAAGTATAGAGAAAAGTTGGTCACTTTTTAAGATGTTTCTCAGCCATCTCTAATTCCTCAATTGTGAAGTCTCTGTTCAGCTCTTTGCTCCATCTTTTGAGTGGGTTGTTTTCTTTCTTCTTTGTTTTTTTTTTTTGAGTAGTTTATATATTCTGGAAATCAATGCTTTGTCAGATGTTTCTGTGGTGAAGGCTTCCTCCGACTCTGTGGGATTTCTCTTCACTTCCTTGGTTGTTTCTTTTGATGTACAGAAGCTTTTGAGTTTAACAAGTTCCCATTTATCAATTGTCGACCTTAATTCTTGCGCAGCTGCTGTCTCATTTAGGAAGTCTTTTCCTATGCCTATGTCTTGTAGTCTGCTGCCAACTTTTTCTTCTATTGCCTTCAGAGTTTGGGGTTTCACATTGAGGTCTTTAATCCTTCTGGAGTTGACTTTTGTATAGGGTGAGAGGTAGGGGTTTAATTTCATTCTTTTACAGGTGTTGATCCAATTTTGCCAACACCACTTTCTGAAGATGCTGTCTTTCCTCCATTATGTCATCTTGGCTCCCTTGTCAAATATGAGATGGCTGAAATTGTATGTGCTCAAGTTTGGATCTTCAGTTTTGTTCCATTGGTCAACAGGTCTGTTTTTGTGCCAGTACCAAGCTGTTTTTATGATTATAGCCCTGTAGTATAGTTTGAAGTCTGGTATAGAGATCCCCACTGTATTGCTCTTTCCACTAAGGGTTGTTTTGGCTATTCGGGGTCTTTTGTCTTTCCAAATGAAGTTAAGGACTTTTTTTCCCCAAGCCTGTGAAGAAACTCTTGGGGATTTTAATTGGGATTGCATTAAATCAATACAAGAGTTTGTGTAGAATGGACATTTTTACTATATTAATTTTCCCAATCCATGATCATGGTAGATTTTTCCATCTTCTCATGTCTTCTTCAATTTCCTTCTTATAAGGTTAAGATGGAAATGTGTGGATAAGTATTAATAACTGACCCATTAGAAACAGCAAAAGAGAGCAGATTAATCAGGTATATTTGGAAACTTGAGGGAAAACCAGTGTGTCTGGACCTAATGAGATTAATACAACAAAACAAAGTTATTAGTGTGTAAAGCATACAGGATTCTACTTTTGTGAGTAACATTGCTTAGTATAATTTAAATATCTTTATTTTTGGGATTGGATTTTCGCACAGAATACTGAATTAAATTACATCCAATTCAATTATAGTTTCAAATGGTAGAATTAATTGAGTTGTTCATCAAAATATTCAATTTGGCTACATATGTTATATGTAGCTATAAGATTGAGATGGTCATAGAGTCTGTGCCTATTTCATCAGATGACCAGGAAGATCACATCTGGACATACTGACAACATTTTTAAATCATAGAAAGGGCTGGCCAACTGGAAGATAATTCAAAGACTTGCTTTTCTTTTGTCTATAAAGAGGTTACTGACTCCTCACCTTTTAACATATTTCCATATCCAGAGTATCCTTAGTGTAATTCAGAATACTAAATACAACCTCTACCAGTCTGTATTAGTCACTTTTCTGTTGCTGTGATAAAACACCATGACCAAGGGAACTTATCAAAGGAAGAGTTTATTTGAGCCTATGATTGATGGTTCCAGGGAATCAGAGTCCATTGTGGCGGGAGGCATGGTGGCCAGGGCTGGAGCAGTAAGCTGAGGGTCACATCTCGCAATGAGCACAGGAAGTCAGAGAGAGAGAGAGAAAGAGAGAGAGAGAGAGAGAGAGAGAGAGAGAGAGAGAGAGAGAGACTGGAGACCACAAGGCTTGTTAAACTCACTAAGCCTACCCCCAGTAACATACTTCCTCCAGCATAGCCACACCTTCTAAGACCTCCAAGAACAGTGCCACCAACTGGAGACAAAATGTCTGAATACTTAAAGCCTATGGGGGGACACTCTAATTCAAACCACCACACAGTCCTTATCTACATTGCACTAATTTCCTCTGCTTCATGACATTGATTGATTTGTAACCTCCTATGTAATTGAATGAAGGCTGGGATTCTTGTTTATACATTCACTGCTCTGCTTTTTCTTTTGTATTTAGGACAGTACTGAGTACCAAGCAAGCAGTCAACAAATAGTTGTTATATGAATGAACCAGTAGGGTGAAAAGGTTTAGCTTATAGGTCAACATTAACTTCACTGTACGATTGGCCATGTTAGTACCATATGTCAAAATAGGAAAGAAGATAGAATGGTACTCAAAGTCAAAAGGAAACTTTGGAAAATATACATAATTATGCCTGCTTACCATAATATGCAGATTGGTCAAGGGATAAGATTGGCAAGGAAATAAAGCTCAAATTGCCCAGATTATGAACTATAAAGAATATTATTATAATGATATCCTAGGTAAAACAAAAGCACGTTTCTAAGTATGCAGGATTTTCCTTTAAGCAGAAGAACCTATGTTTAACAATTCTGTGCTTAACTTCAGCACAATTTGACTTAGTTTTTTGCTTAAGAGAGACACAAAATGACAACGAAAAACAACCCATAACTACTCCCTAATTGAAATTGTGTTCTTATCTTAAAGTTATTTAGCATATACTGTATTTCATTCCTAATGATTGGATTCTACTCCTTGAATCAAGATAGTATATTAAATGAATGAATAATGTGCTTTTTATGCTAAGCAATTATACTAGTAACTAGTTTATAATTTGTGATTGCTCATGATTCTGATAGTGGAGAAATGTCATTACAAGAAAGTGAAGCTGCAGAATGCATGCATGCCAGCGTGTCTGCATGCAGGTAAATAAATAGTGAAGCTCATTGATAACAGAGGCTATTATAATTTGAATAAGATTATATTCTCTGTAGGAGAGATAAAGGGTAATGAAAGGTAATCCAGACCTAGTTTGTTATTACTTCATCAAATACCTCCTCAGCCTCGAGCTGATAAAACTCTTCTGTATGGCTCCGCTGGGATGCTAATGACAAGGATACTGGGAACTATGGGTAGTGATTTCTAAAATCATTAATATCACTGTTTAAAAGAGTTCGTGATGTATATAGCACAGGGAAGAGCCAGAGGTGAAACAGCTACCAATGCTTTCATAAAACCATAAGTAAGTTATGAGAGACAGTAAAATGAATTGGATTTCAGCACAGACCAGCGCTATGTCAAAATAATTTCCCATGGAAGAGAATGATAGGCCTTAATGACATATTAATTAGGCTACCTATAAAAACTCTGAGTCATATAGTAACAGTATATGCTATTTTGTGGATACTAATTGCATATCTTTACTGACTATATTCATATGTATTTTCCTTCACTAATCACTTTATTATAGGCAATCTTGTCTGACTGGAGTGCTACAGAGTGTTATGTCTAAAACAGATAATCAACTGGTCATTATCCCAAATGTGATATGGAGGGAAATTTTGTTTTCTATCATTTTGTTTTGACAGACCATATTTTGGTAAGAGAGTAAATACTATTTTGTCAAGAATCATTTAGATCTGACACAAAATATACACCAACACAATTTTAGTATATAAACAAAGATATAATAAATCTTTCTTGGTTAAGGAGCTAGCTAAGATTAGCTATATTAGCTTTATATTCCAAAGGACTTTTTATTAGGTCTGGAACCTTGTATTATATAGCTTTTAGTCCCAATTCAGTTCTTGTTAACAGTAAAATGTGATTATAACTCAAGATAATAGGTCATTTCAAAGTAAAAATTTTAGGAAAGGATGAAACTATAATTATCTTGGAAAATATAAGAATTGTTGATGAGAGAAGTCAATAAGTATGTCTATAAATCTTAACATTTCTTCATATAAATGCTGTGTGATACCATTTGTGCTATTGGAGCATGCTTACTATTACTTCAGAAGATAATTTTTGGTGGCATAATTTATTTTGATAAAAGATAATAAATCATATGTCATAATAGGTAGAGTATTTAGCTTTTTTTTATAGGATCTCACTATGCAGCCTTGTCTGGCCTGGAGCATACTATGTAGACCTGGGTGGCCTCAAACTCACAGTGATCCACCTGCTTCTGTCTCTGTCTGCATAGATTAAAGGCATGTACCAGGTACTCAGCAAAGAGCTGCTTAATTTTTATACAGGCCTATGTAAAACAAAACACTTCTGAAATGCTTTAGACTCTTCTAGGTACCTCATCAAAGCACTTAGAGACTATTATTTAGCAACCTCATTTTGTATATTATATTTTTCAATTGTCCTTATCATATATAAAGTAAATTAGGGACTGGAAAAAAAAATCATACTTACCTACTGGTATTTGTTATAAGAATTTAAATCATTATCTTCTAGGTAAAATGACTACTCTACTTCATTTTGGGGCTGAAATTTAACCTGATTAAATAGATATGATTTTAAAAGTTTCATTGTAGATACTCATCATATGTGGTACTGTGTTGCACAAGGACATTTTTATAGATATGTTTAATGTTCTTTTAGTAAATTCCTTCCAAATAGTCCCCTTCATCCCCTTGGGAAATTTTGTTATTTTCATGCCACATATACATGCATGATTTTGCCTATGTATCTAAAACATGGACTCTCAAGGAAAAGAAAACATGGTGTTTGCCTTTTGAGGCTAACTGAACAGGTTCACCATATCATCTCCACTAGCACTCATTGTCCTCTCAATGATGTTCACTTTTATGCTGAACACATTTTGCTTGCAAACATGTCCCATCTTCTTTTTCTCTGTTAATGGCACTCCTAAGCTGGTTTGAGCCCTCAGTTTTCATGACTAGTGCTGCAGTGAACATTTATATGCCAATGCTTCTTTATGCCAATGCTTCTTTTATGCATTGACTAAAGGTGTTGAACATTAAAAAATATTGGTTGGTTATTGGTACTTCTTTTTGAGTACCATTTTTTCATCTCATGAGGTCATTTACTGATTGGGTCATTATTTCTTGTTATTTAGAGTGTTTAATTCTTTGTACATTTTAGATATTAATCTTCTGTCAAACATATGGTTAATTGGCAAAGGCTTTCTCCTACCCTAAGCTGTGTTTCCATTTGATCATTTTCTTTTCTGTGCAGAATCTTTTGGAATTGATGAGGTTCCATTCATCAATTGTTAGCCTCATATCCTGGGCAACAAGGGTTGTTACCAAAAAGTCCTTACACATTTTGCATTTTACATACCTTGTCCTATAACAGTCTTCCTTACACATTTTGCATTTTACGTACTTTGTCCTATACCAGTCTTGAGAGTTTGAAATCTTTTAAAATTTTATTTTATTTTATTTTATTTTATTTTATTATTTTTTTTTTTGTGTACACATTTAGTTTTATTGTAACAAAGCAACTTGTACACTTTTAACGTTTAAAATTGAGCATCATCTTTCCTTTCCAGTGAAAACAAAAAAATTTAAAAATAAACAAAATTACAATAGAGAATGTAGAGAATGTCAATTCAAATAAAACCCTACAGGTTCTGCTGATTCTCCCATTGAGTGGCAGGGCTCAGGTCACCATTAGGAGAGTTTATCTTAAAAGTGTCATCTTAAACTGCAAGGATGTCTGTTAAACATCACAATTAACATGCCAAGGAGAAGCCATGTTGTCAAAATGCCCACTTAACCCACCCAAACATCTCAAACCCACCCTTTGCTGACCTTCTATACCCATTTTTTTTAACTTTTTTTTTTCTTTTTATTAAACAAGAGAGTAGACAGATACATGTTGGTAAATGCTAACTGTCCATATTCACATAGAGACACAGTGTAATCTCTGAGCCCAATATACAGAGAAAGGAGGAAAAAAAGCTAGATTCTATGCACTACTACACAGGGGCCCAGCACCCCCAGCCTCCAGCAGAGCCAAGGGAGCAGGTTTTTCTGTTTTTCCCACAGAGCATGGTGGTGGTGTTGATTCCACTGTTTTTGAGGCAAGAAGGGATCAAAATGAATTTAGTACAGAAGAGTGGAGATTCTTTTCCCATTGTACTCTGCTCACTTGTTTCCCCCAAATGTGTTGAGAACCATAGTGTTGAGAACAGACTTCAAAAACAGGGTGAGCACANGTATATATGTATTATGTTTAATATATATATATATTTCAAAGAAAATTATAGTAGTATGAGTATTATCTTGGCTGCCAACTTGATGAGATTTATAATCACCCTTTCTAGACATTTGTCAGATATAGTGGGGACTACGCTAATTTGATGGATATGGAAAACACCATGCTATGTGATGGTGTCACAGAGGGAATCAAAAGACAAAGCAGGCTGATGCCATCATTTGTTTCTGTTTTCTGACCAGTTGCCTCACATTCCTGACACCATGATTTCCTTTCCATGATGGACAGCATCCTGATCTACAAGCAAAGATAAAGCTTTCTTTCTTTACATTGCTTTTGTCAGGTATTCTGTCATAGCAGTAATGAGTAGCTTATATAACTTTATGGATTTGGGGCTGGACAGTTGGTTTAAGAGCATTGACTGTTCTTGCAGAGGACCTAGGTTCAATTCCCATTGAACTAGCAACCATCCATAACTGTAATTGAAGTTCTAGGGGAAACTGAAACCCTCTTCTGACCTCCACATGCCTTGCATGACATGGATGCATTATATACAGACAGACAATTCACAGATACATGCAAAAATTATATAATGTTATAAAGATATTCAAAGTATCTATCATTGAAGTTAGAAAATCTGCAATATGATAAATAAAATAGTGCACCATATATTAGAAGATTTTATGCTAATGTGATCACTGAAATTTGAAGGAATAGGTGATATCTGAATCTCATTTAGAGGTTGCATAGTGTGTGGTAAACAGATCAGTTTGAGGAAGATGTCACTCACTTGCTTCTATAATGAAGAAACCCCATCTTAGTTAAATGATCCTATTAAATTCTGGGCAAAAAATTTTATTCTGAGTAAAGTCTGGACTATTATTGGCTAGTAACATGTCATCTCTCCATGGAACAATTGGTTGAAGAAAAAGAAAAGATCTGAGGAATTGCCAATTTACCAAAGACTTGTTAGAAGCTTTGAATTTCAGGTGTAATATTATTTCCCCCCCTTAAGAAAAAGGAAGAAAAGGGATTTGCAGAGAGTGGATAACGTATTTTTCCTATGTATCTGTCTATGTCATCTTATCTTGTGTACAAAGCACACACATGCACGCATGCACACACACACACACACAGAGGTATATACACTTAAAATTTTGAAAAGGCCAAATCTGGGGACTGTTAAGATGGCATGGAGGGTAAATGTGCTTAGCACTCAGTGATACAAACCCCATAGCTGGAATTTGATGACACAACCCACTCAAAGATGGAAGGGGACAACAGAATCCACAAGTTGTCCTCTGACTTGGATGATCTAATACAAGGTGCCCCTCCTCACATACATGCATACATACACACACAGAATAATAAAATATATGAAATTAAATAATAACAACAAGAAAAACAGAAATAGAATTTGGTTTGTCAAACAGAAGTCTGGCTTGTGTATAATTTTTCACATGTCAAACAGCTCAGGGGTGATACAGTGCTTATGAAACTTGACATGTTGTGTGTTTAGCTTTCTGATATACAAAGTATTTCCTGTTTGGACAATAAGATAAGTTTTTGGATCAGTACACATCACACAAAACATTATTTTGCATATATTGATATTTCTATTAAAATGATGGGATTTGTATTCTGTAATAAGCATAGAGTGGTAGTTTCATCAATTTGATAGAAACTTGCAGAAAGAACCAAACAACAGGAAAGCTAGAATGGATTTAACTATGTTCAAATAAAATAAAATAGCATTTATGAATCACTTTACATTCCTGACATGTCTAATTCCTAAACCAGAAAAATACACACACACACACACACACACACACACACATAAACACACACACGCACATAAACACACACACACAATGCATATTCAAAAATAATACACTGAGTTTTTTGACACAAACTGGGCACAAATATGGCATTTTGTAAATACAATTAAAAAGCTGATAGAAATACTTTGGAAAGCTGGATTTTATGATATGGGCTGATATCCAGGTAATATGTACTTATTTCTATATTTTATCATATGAAAAACAATAAGTTTTGAACAGTATATATTTATAATCCATTTTTAAAGTTACATAGTCAACTGTCTTATTAATTACACAAAATACACTATGTGCTAATTACATTGTAACTTACCTGTTAACTACTGTAAGCATAAGTATACAGAGATTTTAATATTCATTTATGAAGAACACTGTAGAAATTTTAATATCTGTAAGAATAAGACAAATTACCTTTGTCATGAAATACATAAAATGATTCTTGATTTGTCTTATTACAGAACATTTTTTTGCTCTCCTGATTATGTCGAGATATTTTTTGTAAATATTTCTTTTCAGTAACTTGATTCACACTCTCTATTCAATGTTATTTCTTTTTTAAAAAAAATTTATTTATTTTTGTATGTGTATGAATGTACTGTCTGCATGTAGGTTTGTGCACCCGTGTTGTGCAATGTCACGGAGGTCAGAAGAGGGTCTCGGATTCCCCTGGAACTGGAGTTCTCCTGGAATTGGAGTTACAGACGGTTTTCAGCCGCCATGTGGGTGCTGGGGATTGAACCCGGGGCCTCTGCAAGAGCAGTCCATGCTCTTAACCGCTAGGCTATCTCTCCAGCCCTCAATGTTATTTCTATTATGGATTATTTCAAGTTTGCTAAGTATGGATGCTAAGTGAAAGGCATAAACATGAAGCAAAAGTTGGAAGAAATATTTCACCAAAGAATTTTGGTTGGTAATAAATATATGAATAGACAATGAATGTTTTTAGCCATTAGCAGAGAGAAAATCTGAAACTAGGAAGATGTCACATTAGAAAAGAAGTTCCATAGAACAAGTTGGTAAAGTAGAAAGTAGGAGTCCCCTACATGACTGATGGACTCCATAGTTACATAACCACGTTGTAAAACACCTTCACCATTTCTTAAGGCATCAAACATACAGATCATCAGATACATAATTTCTTTTTAAATATATTTTTATTGTTATTAAACTTTTTCATACATCATACATGATTTATCAATCCAATTTAGAGTCATCAGGTACAGAATTTCAACAACTGGATATTTACATAAGAGAAAGAAAGTTGGACACACAAACAAATACATTAAAATATTCACAGTAGGTTATTTTTATTGTTTTGTTTCATTTTTAAATTGACGAGATATTTAAAAATTATTCATTTTTATTTTATGTGTACGAGTGTTTTGCCTGAATGGATGTAAGGGCACCACGTGTGTGCAGTGCTCAAGGAGGCCAGAAGACAGTGTCAGATCTATAAGAACTGAATCTAAGCCACCTTGTGTGGTAGGAACTGAACTTGTGTCCTCTGAAAAAGCAGCCAGGGCTCTTAACCACTGAGCATCTCTCCAGTTGAATAGTAGCTTTATTTTCAATAGTTAGGGATTGAAAATAGCTCCAAAATTATCCACCAAGTCAATATGATTTTTTATAAGTATTTAATTTTTTAATTATTATTTCTTATATTCTGCAATATTTCTTATATTCTACAATATAAGAACATAGTTGTCTTCAGATAACATTGATGTTGCTCAGTTTGCCATACAGTTAGGTAATTGGTGCATTTTGCAAGTATCTATGTCCAAATTTTGAACAACCCGAAGTTCCCATAGTCCAGTTGGAGAAGCTTGTATGCACAGGCATGTTGACTAATTAGGAGTCCAGACTATATTCCTGTAGTCTCATGATTCACCCCTATCTCTCCACAGCCCTTACATTCTACCATGCCTCCTCTTCTGCAATTTGTTCCCTGGGCTTTGGGAAAGTGGCACAAGTGGGTGAGAAGAAAACAGTCTACTTTCTTTGGGCTTGTCATTTTGGACTCCAGTCTGTTCAGGTTGTTTCCCTTCATGGGTTGACAGCTTTTCCAGTGATACCTTTTTAGTCATTCAAACAAAGCACAAGCAATTGGATGTACAGGCATTTAAGCAGTACTAATTATTATGTTAAGCTAAGCTGTGAGCATAGACACAGATGCTTGGATGGTGTGCTAACCCGCAAACTGTGGTTTCTCTATAAAGGGTGACAAGTTCTTATTGTGGCTTATAACATCTCCTAACCACTAGAGGACATAAGCTTGTGGCATCCACTGTGAGTTATTACTCCAAGAAGAGAGCTAATAGCCAATTAGATTTGGGATATATATATATA
>VZQC01003599.1:2682779-2911354 GCA_009823505.1 Rhizomys pruinosus
TATGATTGTCTGGATCTTTTCATTGTCTGTTGTGATATTTCCCCTTTCATCACAGATTCTATTGATTTGGAGTTGTTCCTTCTTTCTTTTGGTTAACTGGGCTAGAGGTCTGTCTATCTTGTTTATTCTCTCAAAGAACCAACTTTTGGATTCATTGATTTTTTTTGTATGGTTTTCTTTGTTTCTATTTCATTGATCTCTGCTCTGATTTTTGTTATTTCTTCTTGTCTGCTGCATTTAGGGTTCATTTGTTGTTGTCTCTCAAGTACTTTAAGCTGCCATGTTAGATCATTCACTTGTGCTCTTTCTGTTTTTTTTAATGTAGGCACTTAGAGCTATAAACTTCCCTCTTAGGACTGCCTTTAAAGTGTCCCATAGGTTTTTCTGTGTTGTATTATCATTGGCATTCAGTTCCAGGAATGTTTTTATTTCTTTCTTTATTTCTTCCTTGAGCCATTCATTATTCAGGAGAGTGTTGTTTAGTCTCCGTGTGTTCTTGTAGGTTGTAGGGTTTATCCTGGTGTTGATATTGAGTTTTATTGCACTGTGGTCTGATAGAATGCATGATATTATTTCAATCTTTTTGTATTTTTTGAGTTTTTCCCTGTGTCCCAGTAGATGTTCTGTTTTGGAGAATGTTCCGTGGGGTGCTGAGTAGAAAGTGTATTCTCTGGTGAAATATTCGATAGATGTCTGTGAGATACATTGGTGTATTGTATCATTCAGTTCCAATGTCTCTTTGTTTATCCTTTGTCCTGATGATCTGTCTAAAGGACTTAGTGGGGTATTGAAGTCCCCTACTATTAGTGTACTGGGGTTAATTTGAGCCTTGAGATCCTGAAGAATTGTCTTTACAAAGTTTGGTGCGCATATATTCATGATTGTGAGATCTTCATCGTTAATTGTTCCATTAATAAAGCTGTAGTGCCCCTCTTTGTCTCTTTTGATTTCTTTTGCTTTGAAGTCTATTTTGTCTTCTATTAGAATAGCAACACCTGCTTACTTTTCAGTACCATTTGTTTGGAATATTTTCCTCCATCCCTTCACCTTAAGTTGGTACCTGTCCTTGAAATTGAGATGGGTTTCTTGTAGACAGCATATAGATGGATTTTGTTTCCTAATCCATTCTCTCAGTCTATGCCTTTTGATTGGGGAGTTCAGCCCATTAATATTTAAGGTTATAGTTGAAAAATGGATGTTGTTTCCTTTCACCTTATTATCCATTTGGACTTTTAGTCTCTGATTCTACTCCTACAATTATGTTTTTATTAGTTTCTTTTCCTAGGTGCTTGAGGATAGTTGCTCTTCACTTCTGCCCTTTGAATTGCTTCAAGTATTTTCTGGAGAGTTGGTTTTCCGAAAATGTATTCTATCCTCTTGTTTATGTCATGAAAGATTTTTCTCTCTCCTTCAACTGTAATTGACATTTTTGCTGAGTAAAGTATTCTGGGTTGGCATCCATAGTCCTTTAACACTGGGAATGCTTTGCTCCAGGTTCTTCTTGCTTTCATGGTTTGTGCCTAGAAGGCAGTTGTAATTCTGATGGGTTTCCCTTTGTATGTGACTTGTTTTTCTTTTGTGGCCTTCAGAATTTTATCTTTTGTAGCTAGCATTTTGACTATGATATGTCATGGGGAGTTTCTTTTCTGATCTTGTCTATTTGGAGTCCTATGTGCTTCTTGTATTTGAATGGGTTTGTCTATTTTTAGTTTGGGGAAGTTTTCATCTATTATTGTGTTGAAGATATGATCAATACTATTCTCTTGAGATTCTTCTCCTTCCTCTATTCCTATGATGCGGAGATTTGAACTTTTCATAATGTCCCATATTTCCTGGTTGTTCCACTTTTGTGTATTTTTAAATTTTTCATAATCTTTATCTGAGGTTTTCAGTTGCTCTGTGTTATCTTCCAGATCTGATATTCTTTGCTCAGCTTCCTCCATTCTATTTCTGAGGCTTTTTCCTTTCCTTTCCTCTTGATTGGATGAGTGTTCTATTTCCTTTTTCATTTCATCCTGTGATTTCTTTAATATATCCATTTCCTTTTTTTGAGTTTCTCAATCTCTTCTTGGTGCTCCTTACTTTGTTGGTTGTCTTCCTTTTTCAGTGTTTCTACTTCCTTAAGGTGTTTTTTTTGTTGTTGTTTGTTTTTTTTTTGTTTTTTTTTTTTCTCTTTAGTTCTTTCTGGAGTTTGTCAATCCCTTTCTTTACTTCTCTGAATTCTTCTTTATGTTCTTTAATTTCTCTGCATAGGCCTGCAATTAGTCCTCTAAGATCTGTTTCTGGGGTCACCTCCAGTGGGATCCCATTGTACGTATCTCCTACATGGTTGGTAGAGCTTGGTGTGGAATTTTCCTGCACCTTTCCCATGTTGTCCCTTCATCGTGTCCCTAGCATGTGGGTTTCCATTTTGTGATTCAAATCACAAATGCCTTTTCAGTGTGTTGAAGGCTGAAAGCTTGTTTTATTTTGCTTGCCTCCTTCCAATGTTTTTTTTTTTTCCCCCCGCCTCCTTGTTTATAGAGTGTTGACTTGTCTAGGTTTAAGGCTTTCACGTTCGTTTGTAGATTGGATATTGGAAGTCTAAGTCACTCTTCCTTTCCTGCTCTGAGAGTTCCCCTAATCCACTGGATACTCTCTCTTCCTCAATTCTAGTTGTTGGCGGGGGTGGGGTCGGGGGGAATGCCTGGCTTAGCCTGCACCCCGGTACCCGAGTCAGGCACCCGAGTCAGACCCAAACTTAGGACCGCTTCCAGCTGAGAGGGGGGAAGGGCGACCCGCTGGCTGGGCTTGGGCTCTGATCTAGCCTCAGCCAGCTACCAGTCCCTCTGCCACAGACCAGAAAATCAATTGTCCAGCACCACAAAAGTCAATCTGACCTAAGCTTTTACCTGCCTGGAGTAGTGTCGGGCTGCTCCAGGTGATCCTAGCAGGTCTGGAACCTGAGACTGAACACATGACCTCACTCCAGCACCCGAGTCAGGCCTTAATATGATTTTTAAAAAATGTGTTATTTTCTTGAAATTCTGCATGGGTGTGAGTGTCCAGGTCACCACCTGGTGTCCTTCTTCAATGACTGTCTGCCTTTGAGACAAAGTATCTTCCCAGCTTGGAGCTCACTGTGTAAGTCCCCTGGGCTCTTCCTCCAGCCGCTACAGTCATCAGGGGACTGCACAAGGCTGGATAATAATATCTTCATGTTGAGTAGAATAGCCGTGTCAAAAGTGCATGTTAGATGGTCCCCATTATACAGATGCTAAGAAATGAAAACTAGAATGAACTCATCATAACTAAAGCAGTGCATGCTTGGAGCGGGAAACTTAGAAGTAAGAAAGAACAGGAAAGGAGGGTGAGCAAGTGTCAATTTAGAGGATGGTTAACAATTCATTTTCTTTAGAGTCTTAGGGGTTCAAAGGTTCATATGTGTGAATGAATATACACATATGTGTGAGTGTTATGTATGTGCCTAGACAAGTTTGTCTGTAGTATGTGTGTGTGTGTATGTATGTGTGCTATATGTGGTAGGTGTATGTGTGGTATGTATGTGGTTTGTGTGGTGTTTCATATGTGTATGTATGTGTCTTTGGGGTCACTCTTTCTATATACATGAAAAATCACCAAAACATGTGTCATATATATATATATATATATATATATATATATATATATATATAATCTTTTTGAGATAGGGTCTCCCTGTAGTCCCAGTTGGCCTGGAGGAACTCACTATGTATGTTAGTTAAGTTGGCCTTGATCTCACAGAGATTTGCCTGCCTTTGCGTCTTGAGTGCTGGGATTAAAGGTGTGCTCCACCATGCCAGGATATATGTAATTGATTTCATGCTGCATTTAGAAAGATATGGGTTTGAACAACTGAAGGAAAACAGTGCACCAGAACCAAGGGCTCTTACAGCACAGTGCAAATGTCCTTTCTCTTACTTATGTTCCTTTTGCATTCATATTGAGTACAGGCAGATATTAGAACTTGTCTCTTAATGAGAAAATACATTTGGAGACATAGAAACATTGCTCTGCTGCTCTTGAGGGATCCATAGACATCTTCCATTTGCAAAAGTTGATGATTGGGTCCCATTGATGGTGCGTCAAGAAATTTGACTCTTGTTTCTTGTCAATACCAGCTTGTCTTCAAAAGACTGAGAAGGCAGTATGTGATGGTACACATGCCTTAAATCCCAGCAGATGCAGGTGGATCTATATACAATCCAGGCCAACCTGGTCTACATAGAGAGTTTTGGGGCAACTGTGGCTAAAGGAAGAATCTGTCTTCAAAAATCAAATGAAACAACAAAACAAAACAAAAAGTAAATGGCAAAGAACCAAAAGACTGAGAAGTATACTCTTCAAACTATAAGAATTTCCATGATACAAGCATCATCTGTTCAATAACTGACAATTATAGGAGCTCGTGTTGTACTCAGTTGGTAGAGTGCTTTCCCAGCTTGCAGGAATCTTTGCATCCTATCCTCTGTTTTCATAAATAGTACATTTTGGCTCTTGCCTCCAATCCCAGTACTCAGGAGGTGGTGACAGGAGGATCAAAATTTCAATGTCATCCTTAGCTACATAGCAAATTTGAGGCCATACTGAGCTAACTGAGGCCCTGTCTGAAAAGAATTATATTTTGTGGGTTCACACTTTTAAGTAAATTTGTACAACCTGAAAACAAAGAAGATTATTTTGCTCATACCAGAGTAAAATAATTTTTTTCTTCTTTCTCACGAGAAATCTTGTTTAATATGGAGGTCACATAGAAAAGTAATTTAACCTTTATCATATGACAAGATGGATTGTTAAAACAAAGAACAAAGAAAATATTCCACCAATTAAGGTTTTCTGTTTGTTTTTGCTCAACGAAAAGTGTTTTTTAGGTCTGTAGCTGGCCATAGGTTGTACTAGTAAATTTCAAATTATGTTATCTATCTATCTATCTATCTATCTATCTATCTATCTATCTATCTCTACTTATATTTAGAATTTTCTCAAAGCCCTGTCTTCTATAAAATTGATTGGTAGGAAAAATAACCAAGTCCTTTTTACTTTTATTTAGTTACAGCCTATGGTTTTCTATTTCTAGCTTTCTGTTTTGTGTTTAATGCTTTTACCAGTTCGACCAATATAATATCAAAATACAAATAGTTGTTTTTTATCTATATGGTCTTTGTTTACAGTATTCTCTATTTGTCATCTTGATGTTTAAGGTGACAGCTACACAGGGCCCAAGGATGGTTAAAGCATATGTCTGAGAATCATAAATCTAACTTTTATCCTTTTCTTTGTCACCACTGACAGTAACCTTGAAGAAATCATTCAATCACTTTGTTATAAAACTTGGATAATGATACTTATCTCTCTGGATAAGAAGAAGGTGTTAATGTTTGTTAAGCCTCAGAGATCTTCGGATAATGTAAACTACCTCAGAATTGCTAACATAAAGAAATCATTGTTGTATTATTTGCTCTGATCACTTCAAGGTACATCCATTATAAATCCTTCATTAATGTGATTTGAAATTATACACTAGAAAATGTAAAGAGATGCAGAAGTATTTTAATTATATAAAATTTTTCCTTTAAAATAATAAACTTCTTTTTGGCCTGCAATTCTTGAATGATTCTTATGTAGAATTACCATGTTTATATGGAATATAGCTTATTAAACATATAGACAAATATAAAAAAAATCAAAACTATGTGGGTACAGACATCTACATACCTAGCTTGTTTTTTCACTCTAATAATTAAAAACTCAGCAAATGTTATGTATGTATGAATGCTTTTCCTGTATATATGCAAGTGCTTCCATGTCATGTAGTTCCCACAGTGGTCAGAAAAGGGTATTGGATCCCCTGAAATTGGTGTTACTGATGATTGTTAGCAAAGTTTGTACTGGGAACTGGACCCAGGCCATCTGCAAGAGCATTCAGTGCTCTTAACCCCTGAACCTTCTCTCCAACCTCACACTTCATATTTTCCAGAATTATAAGCTGATAATGTTCATAAAATGTCAAGCAAAAAAGGAAGAACAAGAAAGGTGCTTTGTAGTAAATGGTAAGATGGATAAAGACTATACATTTAAAATCCCAGATTAAAATCCCATAATACAGACCCTGAGGTGATGTTTTAGCAAAGAGATAATACAAAAGATGAATCCTGCTGATGAAATTGAAAAGGAAGTGAAGAATGGGTTAGGAGGGTAGTAGCATTGGGTGGGTTTGATGGAGAAAAGCCCAGAGATTCAGTAGAGGGTTCAAACCCATAGTGGCCAACAGCAACACGTAACTGTCAGCTGAGTGGTTCATATCACTGTAATGAACAGCAAGTCAGGGAATGGCCAGCAGGGGGCAGTGAGACATAAGAGTTTATGACAATAAACTCTTGGTAATAAACCATATCGTTTTAAGGAGAGCAATAAGCAAGGAGGGCACGATATAATTACAGATCAGTAACTATAAACAGCACGCCAGCACAAGTGGAAAATAACAGCCCAGTTTATCGAGGTGCAATGGATGTAAGTTGGGAGCTTCAGAACTGAAAAAAAAAGGAAAAAGAAAGGAAAAAGAAAGGCTCGATGGCTTTCCATCAGAGAGGTCAGATGATGAAGGAATCTTGCTCTAGGATTGTCTTACAGAATATATAGATGATCTGAGCGACAGTCAGTGGCCATGCTTCTAGTTGGGAAGTCATCTTAATAAGGATAATTACACCTAGGGGAAATAGCACATTGACTATCTGTGCAGTCACAGTAAGTCTTTTTTGAAAAATATATTTTTTATAATTTTTATGTGTATGAGAGTATTGCTTGCATGTTATGTAAGTGCACTTGTGTCCTGCAGTGCCCACCGAGGTCAGAAGAGTGTGTCAGATTCGCCTGAAACTGAAGTTACAGACAGTTGTTAACCTCTATGTGTGTGCTGGGTCCTTGTCAAGAGCAACTTATATTCTTAACTGCTGAGCCTTCTCTCCAGGCCCTTGGTAAGACTTTCCTAAGTTCAAGTTAAACCTTTTAAAAGTGCACACAGTTCGCCATTATAGAAAATTAGAAGCCATACGTTTTTCAAGTTTAAGGACACCGACACTACGTAATTTCAAAGAGTTAAAGAAATAAAGTTCAGAAATCTGATCATGGCTTTTCCATTGGCCAATATGTCCTCTGGATTAGCACAGGGTACAGAACTTACACCAACATCAAGGCACAGCTCTTTCTGAGCTGATGGTAAATACAGATTCTGTGTTAGAATAATCTACAAAGGATCCATAACTCCCCCATGTATCTGCTTGTCTTAGGAATGTTTGCATTGTTCAGGGGTATGGGGGTGGGGGCGGGAGCAGAACAATTTGTATTCCTGTGAAAATAAAAATCACCTATCTTTATCACTCTGTATCATTGCTATAATTATACGCATGCCCCTTATCATGATACAAGCCAATAAAAGCTTGATTCTATTCATATTTGGAGTGGAAACTCCAAGCTGTTCCCTTGCACTCAGAGTTTTAATTTAATCAATTATAGAAAGTAAGGTACAGATAAAATTATGTTAAATAACAGATATGAGAACATCCAGGTACAAAATAAACACTCAACAGCAACAGGAGAGTAGTATATTGGTGAATAGGGCTACTAAAGAAAAATGGTATAGCACATTCCATTAACAATAGAGGTGCTGTGGTTATTGCTCCTTCTGATTCTATAACAGGTGCACAGGTCTTCCTGGACATGTTAATGTAGTGAAGATTTCACTAACATAGCTAGTAACCATTACCATAAAGCAGGGTTTAGAGCAAGAGAGAACTGCATACCAATTCATGTTTTAGGATAAGAATAGCTAGCAAGTGTCATTTATAGAAAATATCAAATAAAAGTTCAAGTATATAGTACATCTACATTGTTTATCAGGGCCATGTCCTTTAAAGCAAAAATCTTATTATCAAAAACTCTACTATGGCCTCTTTTTATAGACCCTTGTATGCATATTTACATATAAAACTCTTAAAAGACACAGTATTTCACAGGGTTGTAAAGGGCAAAGTAAAATGTGCTCTCCTGGGGCACCATTTTAATCTTGAAAGATAAGTTTACCACTATAAGCATAAATCTAGAAATCAGATCATACACATTTCTATGTTTCCATGCCCAGGCTTCAAGTAAGGTTCCCTGGAGAAGTAGCAGGAAATTATTTCTCAGCAATACTCTATTATACTCTTAACCAATTTGAAAAAGAATTTCTTGATATAAAATGATATTAAAGAAATATTAATTTTATACTTTATTTTTTATCCCTGTGTGTGTATTTCCTGCATGTGGTAAGCATGCCAGAGTTGTGCTGTGCCTGCAGATGTCAGAAGAAGTCATCTGATCGCTTGAAACTGGAGTTATGGACAGTTGTTAGCTGCCATGTGGGTGCTAGAAATAAAACCTGGGTGTTCTGCAAGATCAGCCAGTGCTGTTAACCGCTGAGCCATCTCTCTGTCCCCATAATTTGCTACTGTAATCTACCACAACTTCATGAATAAATAAAAATTAGAGCCATAGTTGCATACTATAATACTTCATATGTTGGATAAAGTTTGTGGGTTTGGATTCAAGCATGCTGATCTTTGAAGAACCACTGAGAGATCCATGCTGTCCTACAGAACAAACAGTGACATATCACAGCTAGAGAACTGGAAGGCCTGACTTAAAATTGCAAATCGGTGAATCATAACTGAATGCAAATATAACTCAATGGAAACAAAAGTCACTAGTGTTTCTGAATTGTGTTAGCCAAGGTTCAGTGCTTTGAATATAACCACAGCGATTCCAAGAGTAAGGACCTTCGCTTTCAGAATCCACAATATTCTTTTTTTTTTTCAGAATCCACAATATTCTACTCACATAAATTGCACTTTTGAAATCAAGCTTTGACAAATAGATTCAAATAAAACAAAATAAGGATATATGTGATTAAATCAATATACTTTCTACATGAGTAGATGTGAATTCATTTACTGAAAAAAAAGTAAAAAAAAAAAGAAGTGGAATTCTTACTGTAATCCTGTACTCAACATGAAGGATTACTTAGTACTAGAAAACATCAAAATCAGTTATGTTATTTTTCAGGCAAAACAGAATCAAAATTATTGAAATTACATAAAGGACAATCAGATTACTTCAAATATTATAATGAAAAATAAACATAAATGTACTTCATGATATTTTTCATCTTAGAGTGTTTGACCATGACATTCCTTAGTAATCCTAGTTGAACCTTAGGACATGGTGACAGTGTGTGTGAATTAAGATAAAAAATCTTTTATATACATTCCTTGTGGCACTTTTTAAAGAGTATTTCTTTCAGGGATTGGAGAGATGGCTGAGCAGTTAAGAGCATTGGCTAACTCTTGTGGAGGACCCAGGTTCAGGTCCCAGCAACCACATGACAGTTAAGAACCCTCAGTACCTCCAATTCCAGGGGATCTGACTCCCTCTTCTGACTCTGCGGGCATTGTAAGAACACAGATGCACTTATATCCATGGAAACAGAACACTTATACACATAAAATTAAAAAAAGAGGATCTGTTTTCCAGAGTTGCATGCTAATCCTCTTGGACTCATGAGATGGGATCTGATTTTGACATGCTTTTTATTTTATTTTTTAAATTTTATTTATTTATTTATTTATTTATTACTTTTTATGGGTATGAATGTACTGTCAGCCTGTAAGTTTGTGCACCCGTGTCTTGCCGTAGGAGCTCAGAAGAGGATGTAGAATTTCCCTGGAACTGGAGCTAAAGACGGTTCTTAGCCACCATGTGGGTGCTGAGAATCGAATCCGGGTCCTCTGCAAGAGCAGTTGGTGCTCTTAACCACTGAGCCATCTCTCCAGCCCAAAATGCTTTTTATAACTGTCAGACTTGATAAGATTATGTATTTGTTAGATCCTGAATGCATGATGTATAAAGCCCAATTTACGGGAGCAAGACTATTGATCTGTATTTATTTATTTATTTATTTATTTATTTATTTATTTATTTCAGGGTGTTTCATATGACCAGTAAAAGAATCACAGACAAATTTAAAGGGACATTCAACTGTTTCTGAGTGGCAGTAGGAAAACTTGTGAGAGTCTAAGCACCAAACAAAGAATTTCAAAGGGAAATTGGAATGGAATGTGTTCAGCCATTAAAAAATATGAATATATTAATATATAATATATATATATATATATGATCTTTTTATATTTATGCGCACCATTAGGAATTTTATACTTAATATTCATTATTCATTGATTGCAAGTTTAGCCACAAAATATTTGCATTAAATACAGTTCATTTGCAGTATTTTGCATGGACAACCATTATGAGGACATATCACAAAGCAGTCATGAACTCCTCTGTGTTACTTCAGACACTGATGGTGTGGGCAGTGTTTACATTTATTCTGATACAGACATGGAAAACAATATTCAGTGTACATCTTCTTAATGTATATTTTTATTGAATACTTGCTCTCATCAGATGAAGCATCATAATCATCTTTATAAACCCTCCACCATCCGCACCCTTCCATAGCCCTCTCACAGAGTTTCACACATTCTGTCATATATGTTAAGGCTTATTGTGTCAGGTTAGTGTACCCAGATGTCCCTTAGTGTAATTCTGACACTATAATCTAGTCAGTGTATCTAGAATCACTTCCTTGAAGAAGAGCAACTTTCTCTCACGCAGCAGTAATGAGCTGCCAATAGTTCTTTGGCTCAGGTTGGGGCCTGCTACCCATTTATCCAGATACATGGTAGGTTTTTGTCTAATTTGAGTTTGCATGGCTCTTGTGCATGATGTCGTCATTGCTCTAAGTTCATATGAGCAGATTCCTAGAGGCCAGAAAGCCTCTGTTTCCTTAAGAACATGAACTAAACCCTGGATCTTACAATTTTTCTGGCCACTTTCACTATACATTTTAACAGCAAAAAATACTGAGTTTTAATTGTGTGCCCCCTAAAACGAATTGTAATTTCATTTTACAACACTATAGATAAATTGAGATTATCACTATTTTTGTTGCCAGCACTTAATATCATTCAACTTTTTAAGCTTTTTCAATGGTCTTATTAGTGGTATCCATTCCTTAAAGAAAATTGTATCCTTACTATTGAGAGTTAATTTGAAGACATTTTTCATATATTGCGACATTTGATTAGCTGTGTTTGTGAAGTTTCTTTGAAATTATTTCATCTATTTTAATTTTGGGTTGTCTTTTTAGGAAGTGATTTGTAGGTGTTTATATACATTTAAAAAACTAATGATTGTATGGTGTTGTGGATCACACCTGTAATTCCAGCACTCTGGAGGCAGAGACAGGGGGAGCTCTGTGAGTTCAAAGCCAGCTTGGTCTACAAAGCCAGTTCCAGGTCAGGTGAGTCTACAGAGAGACCCTGTCTCAAAAATACCCCAAAATGATTGTCAATTATTTTTATCAAAAATACTTTCCTTTCTTCTATGCTATATACTTTCATTCTCTTTATTTTTCTAATAAAAGTTTTCAATTTAGGGCCTGAAGAGATGGTTTAGTGGTTAAAAAAATAACCCTCATACTGCTCTTATTGAAGACCAGATTTGATTCCAAGCACCCACACACTCAGCTCATAACCTTCTGTAGGTCTAGCTTCAGGGGCTCTGATTATCCCTGCTGAACCTAGCAGGCACTACATGAATGTGGTGTCCATATTCCCACAAACACATACACACATACATGCAATTAAAAATAAATCTTTTTAAAGTTTTTAACTGAGTTCAATTTTCTATGTGCATGTGTGTTCCTTCTTTATTTAATGTACAGCTTACTTCAGAAAGTTTTCTTTTTCCTGAGTTGGTGACAGTATCCTACAATATGAAATTGTTCTACAGATCTATTTGACTTTTCTATGTAATATGATTATTTGTGGAATTCATTGAAATAGCCACCCTTCTTTCCTGATGAGCAATAATGTGCTGTCAAATATCAAGTATCTACATACATCTGAGATACTTTCCATATAACAGTACTACTAACTAGTAAGTACTTTAATTTAGTTACAGGAATAACCTGTGTGTGGAGTGCCCATATTTGAGCTTGCCATGGCATTCCTAATTGAGTATGCATTAGGAAGAGAATTTTTCATATGATTTAGAACCTTAGATCTGAAGTCAGTAACAGTGATGCAAAAATCTGCCTTTATTGTTAAGCATTAGTATTATCTTGGGTAATCCATTTACACATCAATTTCTCCTTCATTCTAATGGGGACAATGACAGTAGCCTTTTTTTTTCTTTTCGAGACAGGGTCTCCTTGTAGCCCCAGCTGTCCTGGAACTCACTCTGTAGACCAGGCTGACCTTGAACTCACAAAGATCTGTCTGCCTCTGCCTCCGGTGTGCTAGGATTAAAGGCATGCACCACATATTAACAGACATTTTTGTGCTCTTTCCACATTTCCCATCTTGTTTGAAGTATTATAATTACATATCCTATAAATCATGGGCTATCTCATTCTTTTAATAATATAGTGTTGACCTACGACTATTATATTCATTATCTTAATTTGACAGGTTGGGAATCTGAGGCTGAGCATACTTGTTATTATCCTGTAACAATTAATTCAGTAAATACAGTAGTATAGGATATAAATCAGTCAGCTTAACACCTTTGGTCAGAAAGTGAGAAGAGTCACAGGTCTCCTTCATCACCTCTCCAAGGTGTGCATACACACACACACACACACACACACACACACACACACACACACAAACTGCTGAAGAAGAGGTGATTCAATGGTCGAACTGCCTTCAAGCTAAGGATGGAAGCTCCAGGGAAATAGTTTTCCTGAGATCTCACCTGCACTGGAGTGGGCTTCTCAAATGTGCAGCTGCCTTTAAATCCTGTAAGCCCAATAAATTCAAGAGTTCACCAAGACAGAATTGAATTTTTTTTTCTGTTCTGTTACTGGTTCCCTATCCGAAACTTGTAAACCCTGTTCACATCTCCCTAGGAAAGTACACACAGTGTATTTCTAATTGCATAATCCAAAACCCACAGTATCCCCATTTTCCTGTGTTTATTCATGTTCTTTCTTACCAATTCCAGAACCATTTTTTTCTACTTAGATACTCTTTGGAGCAACGTACAACATCTCTTACCTATTACTTCAATCTATTTCTAATGTTTCATCCTAGGTGTTTTCTTCCTCTTTCAATTCCTACCCATTGGAAACTCAGAATGCTATTTTAAAATTCATATATTGTGCTTGCTTCGGCAGAACATATACTAAAATTGGAACTATACAGAGAAGATTAGCATGGCCGCTACACAAGGATGACATGAAGATTTGTGAAGCATTCCATAATTTTAGCACCAGAATACAAACAAATCAACAAACAACAACCACCCAACCCCGCCACAAATCCACATGCCAAAGACACAAAGGAAAATCAACAATATGGGAAAAGCTCATAATAAATCCCACCAGCAGTGGATGAGTGTACCCCTTTCCCCACAACCTCTCCAGCACTTGGTATCATTTGTTTTCTTGATCCTAGCCAGTCTTATTGGAGTAAGATGATATCTTAAAATGGTTTTGATTTGCATTTCCTTCATGATTAGTGATGTTGAACACTTCTTAAGGTGTTTCTCAGCCATCTCTAATTCCTCACTTGTGAAGTCTTGTTCAGTTCTTTCTACTCAGCACCTCATGGAACATTCTCCAAAATCGACCACATACTGGAGCACAAAAGGAACCTCAATAAATACAAAAGAATAGAAATTATTCTATGCATTCTATCATATCACAGTGCAATAAAGCTCAATATGAACCTCAGAATAAGTCCAACTCGCTACGAGAACACATGGAGACTAAACAACACAATCCCGAACAATAAATGGGTCAGGGAAGAAATAAAGAGTGAAATAAAAGTATTCATGGAACTGAACGAAAAAGACAATATAACACAACAAAACCTGTGGGATACTTTAAAGGCAGTCTTGAGAGGGAAATTTATAGCCCTCAGTGCCCACATCAAAAAAACAGAAAGGGAACAAATAACTGACCTGACACTGCAGCTAAAAACACTTGAGAGACAACAACAAATGAACCCTAAACCCAACAGACAGGAAGAAATAACAAAAATCAGAGCAGAAATCAATGAAAGAGAAACAAAGAAAACAATACATAAAATCAATGAATCCAAAAGCTGGTTCTTTGAACAAATAAACAAAATAGACAGACCTCTAGCCCAGTTAACAAAGAGAGAGAGAGAGAGAGAGAGAGAGAGAGAGAGAGAGAGAGAGAGAGAGATATCAACTCCAAATCAATAGTATTAGTGATGAAAGGGGAAACATCACAACAGACAAAGAAAATATCTAGACAATCATACAGGACTACTTCAAAAACCTATACTCCACTAAATTTGAAAACTGAAGAGAAATGGATGAATATCTGAAATCCTGGGAATCAACAAAGCTTAACCAAGAAGAGATTGACAGTTAAAACAGATCCATAATATTTGAGGAAATTGAAGATGTAATTAAAAAGCTCCCAACTAAAATAAAACCCAGTCCAGATGGTCTCATGGCAAAATTCTATAAAACCTTTAAAGAAGTATTACAACCGTTCCTACTCAAACTGTTTAGAAGGATACAAACAGAGGGAATTCTCCCAATCTCCTTCTATGAATCCAGCATCACTCTAATACCAAAGCCAGGCAAAGATGCAAACAAAAAAGAAAGCTATAGACCCATCTCACTAATAAATATAGATGCAAAAATTCTCAACAAAATACTTGCAAATTGCATACAGACCCACATCAAAAAGATCATCCATCATGATAAAGTTGGATTCATATCAAAGATGCAGGGATGTTTCAACATACGTAAATCGATAATTATAATAAAACACATAAATGGACTGAAAGACAAAAACCACACAATCATCTCAATTGATGCAGAAAAAGCCTTTGGCAAGATCCAGCATTTCTTCATGTTTAAAGTCCTAGAGGGAATAGGACTGAAAGGAACATTCTTCAACATGATCAAAGCCATATATAGCAAACCCACTGCCAACATCATCCTAAATGGAGAAAAATTGGAACCATTTCCCTTAAAGGTGGGAACCCAGCAAGGCTGCCCCTTATCACCACTCTTCTTCAACATAGTGCTTGAAACACTTGCTAGGGCAATAAGACAAGAGAAGGAAATTAAAGGAGTATTCATCAGAAAAGAAGAAGTTAAGCTATCCTTTTTTGCAGATGATATGATAGTTTACCTAAGGGAAGCTAAAAACTCCACCAGAAAACTAGAAATGATTAAGAGTTTTAGTAAAGTGTTGGCCTATAAAGTTAACCTGGAAAAATTTAGCCTTTCTTTACACCAACAATAAACAAGTGGAGAAGGAATACAAGAAGACCTTCCCATTCACAATAGCCTCAAAAATAATAATATACCTGGGAACAAACCTAACCAAAGATACCAAAGACCTCTACAACAAAAATTTTAAACCCCTGAAAAATGATATTGAAAATGACATCAAAAGATGCTCATGGATTGGGAAAATTAATATAGTAAAAATGTCCATTTTCACCCATACTGATATACAGATTCAATGCAATCTCAATCAAAATCCCTATGAGCTTCTTCACAGACTTGGAAAAAAAATCATTAAATTCATGTGGAAAAACAAAAGACCCCGAATAGCTAAAGCAACCCT
Organism: Rhizomys pruinosus; assembly: GCA_009823505.1. Taxonomy (NCBI): domain Eukaryota; kingdom Metazoa; phylum Chordata; class Mammalia; order Rodentia; family Spalacidae; genus Rhizomys; species Rhizomys pruinosus. The sequence goes on from VZQC01003599.1 coordinate 2,698,513, forward strand.
GAGCGTAAAATGCAATACAAGGGGGATTGCACTACCAGACTTCAAACTATATTACAGGGCCATAGTCATAAAGAAAGCCTGGTACTGGCACAAAAACAGACCAGTTGACCAATGGAACAAAATTGAAGATCCAAATTTGTGCTCATACAATTTCAGCTACCTCATGTTTAACAAAAGGACAAAAAATGCTCAATGGAGGAAAGATAGCATCTTCAGCAAATGGTGCTGGCAAAATTGGATCATCATCTGTAGAAGAACAAATATCCCCCTGTATAAAAACAAACTCCAGTTGGATCAAAGATATCAACGTGAAGCCTGAAATCCTGAAGGTGATAAAAGAAAAAGTTGGCAACAACCTACAAGACATAGGTGTAGGATAATACTTTCTAAATCAGACAGCAGCTGCACAGGAAGTAAGGTCCACAGTTGACAAATGGGACCTCATAAAACTCAAAAGCTTCTGTACAGCAAAAGAAACAATCAAGGAGGTGAAGAGAAAACCCACAGAGTGGGAAGAAATCTTTACCGGTGACACATCTGGCAGAGCATTAATGTCAAGAATATATAAATTACTCAAAAAACAAAGAAGTAAGACAAACCACCTACTCAAAAGATGGAGTAAAGAGCTGAACAGAGTCTTCACCAGTGAGGAATTAAAGATGGCTGAGAAACATCTTAAAAAGACTTCAACATCATTAATAGTTAAGGAAATGCAAATTAAAACCATTCTCAGATATCATCTCACTCCAGTACAGCTAGCTAAGATCAAGAAAACAAAAGACAATAGATGCTGGAGGGGTTGTGGGGAAAGGGGAACACTCATCCACTGCTGGTGGGAATGTAAACTTGTACAGCCACTATGGAAAGCAGTGTGGAGAACCCTTAAAAGACTTGGAATGAGCTTACCACCTGACCCAGTCATACCACTCCTGGGTATATACCCCAAAGATTCATCCTACTGCAAAGATACATGCACATCCATGTTTATTGCTCCTCTCTTCACAATAGCGAAGAGCTGGAACCAACCCAAATTCCCCTCCACAGACGAGTGGATGACAAAAATATGGTACATCTACACAATGGAGTACTATTCAGAGATAAAGAAAGATGGCATTATGAACTTTGAAGGTAAATGGATGGAGCTGGAAGCCATTATGCTGAGTGAAGTAACACAGTCCCAGAAAGACAAACTGAGAATTGTTTCCCTCATTGTGGATGCTAACACCAAATCCCCCAGACGAAAGGCAAGCTGAACAACATTATGGTTATATTTTTTTTTATCTGAAAGCAACTCCGTTGTTATAATGTGAATCTCTCAACAGACTCTAGAATCCACCCACCATTTATTTTCAGGCTCTATAATTACTGTATATGGGTGGAGAGTATGCATCCATATTTTGGAGTAATATGAAATTAATGGAGGAATATTTGAATTCCTAAGCATAAAAAAAGACTGAGAGAAAGATGCAGGACAGTTATGGGAGAATGCATGATCTGGCATGGCATGGGGTGGGGGGAAGGGAAAGGGGAATATGCCTGGACAGAAATGAAAAATGATGTATTAAATACACAAAACATCAATAAATAAATTAAAAAATACTGAAAGCCACAAGAAACAAAGAAAAAAAAAACAACAAGTTACATATAAGGGGAAACCTATCAGAATTATATCTGACTTCCTAGTGCAAACAATGAAAGCAAGAAGAACATGGACCAAAGTATTCCTAGTGCTAAATGACTTTAGATGCCAACCCATATTACTATACCCAGCAAAAATGTCATTTATAGTTGAAGCAGAAAGAAAAAACTCTTTCATGACAGAAACAAAATGAAAGAACACATGTCAACAAAACCAACACTTCAGAAAATACTCAAAGCAATTTGAAGAACAGAGGAAAGGATCAACTATCCCCAAGCAATTAAAGAGAGAAATTAATAAAAGCATAACAGAGTAAATGCAAACCTAGACCAAGAATACAAACAAAAAATAAGTTGAAAGGAAACAACACACATCTGTCAATAATAACCTTAATTATTAATGGTCTAAACTACCCAATCAAAAGACAGGCTGGAAGGGTGGATTAAGAAACAGAATCCAAGCCAGGCATGGTGGCACATGCCTTTGATCCTAGCACTTGGGAGGCAGAGGCAGAGGCAGGCAGATCTTTGTGAGTTCAAGGCCAGCCTGGTCTACAGAGTGAGTTCCAGTCCAGCTGGTCTCGAAAAGACCAAAAACAAAAAACAAAAACAAAAAAAACCCCCAAAACCTAAACAGAATCCATGAATATTCTGTCTACAAGAAACCCATCTCACCTTCAAGGACAGACACCACATTTGACTGAAATGATGGAAAAAATATTCTAAGCAAAATTCAAGCAGGATTTGCTATTCTAATATTAGATAAAATAGACCCCAGAGTAAAATTAATCAGAAAAGACAAAGAAGGCCATTATATCCTTATCAATGGAACAATCAACCAGGAAGATTTCACAGTCTTAAATGTTTATGCATGAAACACTTGTGCATGAAACTTTATAAACATAATCCTTTAGGACCTCAAGACACAGATTAATCCCAGCACACTAACAGTGGGGGATTTCAATACCTCACTGAGTCCCTGGGATGGGTCAACTGGACAAAAAAATAAACAGAGAGACATTGGAACTGAGCAATATAATACACCAAAGGTGCCTCACAGATATCTACAGAATATTCCACCCAAACACCAAAGAATCTGCTTTCTACTCAGCACCCCGTGGAACAGTCTCTAAAATTGACCACATACTAGGACACAAAAGAAATCTCAACAAATACAAAAGGATTTAAATTATCCCATACATTCTATCTGATCAGAGTACAATAAAGCTCAATATTAACAGCAGGGTAAACCCTACTCAGTACAAGAACACGTGGAGCCTAATCAACACTATCTTGAATAATGAGTGGGTCAGGGAAGAAATAAAGAACGAAAATAAAAGCATTCATGAAACTAACTGAAAAAGACAATACTACTTTTAAGCAGTCTTAATAGAGAATTTTATAGCTCTAAGTGCCCACATTAAAAAACAAAACAAAACAAAAACAGAAAGAGAACAAGTAAACAATCTAACACTGCCTCTAAAAACACTTGAGAGACAACAAATCAACCCTAAACCCAACAGACAGGAAGAAATAACAAAAATCAGAACAGAAATCAGTGAAATAGAAACAACAAAAATAATACAAAAATACAAAAATCAATGAATCCAAAAGCTGGTTCTTCAAAAAGATAAACAAAATAGACAGAACTCTAGCCCAGTTAACCAAAAGAAAGAAAGAGCAACTCCAAATCAATAGCATTTGTGATGAAAGGGGAAACATCACAACAGATAAAGAAAAGATCCAGACAATCATATGAGAATACTTCAAAAATCTATACTAAATTTGAAGATCTAAGAGAAATGGATGAAATCTGGGGGTTCACTAAAGCTTAACCAAGAAGAGGTTGACAGCTTAAGCAGACCCATAACACTTGAGGAAATTGAAGATGTAATAAAAAACCTCCCAACTAAAAAAAAGCCCAGACCCAGATGGTTTCACACTAGAATTCTATAAAACATTTAAAGAGGTCTTACCATTACTACTCAAACTGTTCAGAAGAATACAAACAGAGGGAAATTCCCCAAATTCCTTCTATGAAGCCAGCATCACTCTAATACCCAAACCAGGCAAAAACAGAAACAAGAAAGAAAACTATAGACCATCTCTTTAATGAGCACATATGCAAAATTTTTCAACAAAATACTTGCAAATTGCATACAGACCCACATTAAAAAGATCATGCATCATGACCAAGTTGGATTCATATCAGAGCTGCAGGGATGGTTCAACATATATAAATCAATAAATATCATAAAACACATAAATGGACTGAAAGACAGAAAAACACATGATCATCTCAATTGATGCAGAAAAAGCCTTCGACAAAATCTAGCATACCTTCATGCTTAAAGTCCTAGAGGGAATTAGACTGGAAGGAGCATTCCTCAACATAATCAAAGCCAGGAACAACAAACCCACTGCCAACATCATCCTAAATGGAAAAAAAAAAATTAGAAGCATTCCCTTTAAAGGCACGAACCAGGTAAGGCTGCACCCTATCACCACTCCTCTTCAATATAGTGCTTGACATGCTTGCTAAGGCAGTAAGGCAAGAAAGAGAAATTAAAGAAGTTCTAATAGGAAGTCAAACTATCTTTTTCTGTAGTTGATTTGATAGTTTACCTAAGGGATGCTAAAAACTCCACCAGAAAACTAGAAATGATTAAAAGTTTTAGTAAAGTGGCAAGATACAAAATAAACCTAGAAAAATCAGTACCCTTCCTTTACACCAATAATAAGCAACTGGAGAAGGAATATAAGGAGAACTTCCCAATAACCATAACCTAAAAAATACCTGGGAATAAACCTAACCAAAGACACCAAAGACCTCTACAACAAAAATTTTAAAACTCTGGAGGAGAGTGAAGATGACATAAAAACTGGAAAGACCTCCCATGCTCATGGATTGGAAAAATTAATATAGTGAAAATTTCCATTATACCCAAATTAATATACAGATTCAATGCAATCTCAATCAAAATCACCATGAGTTTTGTCACAGACTTGGGAAAAAAAATCCTTCAGTTCATATGGTAAAACAAGAAACTCTGAATAGCTAAAGGAACCTTGAGTGAAAAGTGCAAGACAGGGAGGATTGCCTCACCAGATTTCAAGCTATATTTCAGTGCTATAGTCATAAAGACAGCATGGTACAGGCACAAAAATAGACCTGTTGATCAATGAAACAAAATTGAAGATCTAAACTTGAGCTCCTATTATTTCAGCCACCTCTTATTCGACAAAGGGACCAAAAAAGTTAAATGGAGGAAAGATAGCTTCTTCAGCAAATGGTGTTGGCAAAACTGGATCACCATTTGTAGAAGAACAGAACCTCTACCTCTCACACTGTACAAAAGTAAACTCCAAGTGTATCAAAGATCTCAACCTGAAACCCAAAACCTTGAAGGTGATAGATGAAAAAGTTGGCAGCAATCTACAAGACATAGGTGTAGGAAAAGACCTTCTAAATCAAACAGAAGTTACATAGAAAATAAGGTCAACAGCTGACAAGTGGGACCTCATCAAACTCAGAAGCTTCTGTACAGCTAAAGAAACAATCAAGGATGTTAAGAGAAAATTCACAGAGTGCGTGGAAAACTTCACCACTGATACATCTGACACAGCATTTACTTCAAGCATATAGAGAGTACTTAAAAAACAAAGAATTACCACTTCAGTCAGCCTTCTGATGCAATCTTTCTGTTGTTGTTCTTTTAATATGCATCCCTCTCCACAAGAAATATTTATAACTGGGTTATTGGTACTAGCGTCCACATATGAGAGATACCATTTGTTGTTTGTTTTTCTGGGACTGTGTTACTTCACTTAACATGATGTCTTCAAGCTCCATCCATTTACCTGCAAAGTCCATGATGTTGTCTTTCTTTACTGCTGCATAGAATTCCATTGTGTACATGTACCACATTTTCTCTATCCACTCGTCAGTTGGCCAGGGGATCCAAGCCCCCACAAATGGTAAAGGCTCCTTGCCTCCAAACTGGGATATCTGCAGGAAGAGAGGGGATAAGGCCCTGCTGTTGAAGACCTGATATAAACATGGGAAAGATGTATGGAGACCGCACTTGCAAGTATACAGATGGTCTCTGGGATGCCAGAGAGTGTTACCAAAGACCACTAAACCAATAAAGCAAATATAGGTCTCCTTGAGTCAAGCAAGACTCCTCCGTCAGCACCAGCTACACCTCATCTGCCTGGAAATACTGTGCAGCAGTGGCAGCCATATGTCTGTATATCCCAAATCTAATTGGCTATTAGCTCTCTCCTTGGATGAATAACCCACGGCTGCTGTCACAAGCTTACATCCTCTAATGGTTAGGAGATGTTATAAACCACACAAAGACCCTGCCATACTTAACAGAAGAAAATGTAAATCAAGAATTAACATACCATCCAAACATCTGTGTCTATACCAAAGTAACCTACCATAACAATTAGTACTGTTTAAATACCTATATATCTAATTGTGTGTGCTTCATTAGTAAGATCGAAAGGCTATATATTATACTGTTTAAATACCTAAATATCTAATTGCATGTGCTTCGTTAGTAGGATCAAAAGGTTATGCCTGGACAAGCTGGCAGCCCATGAAAGAAAACAGCCAGAACTGACTAGAGACCAAGACATCAGCTCCAAAGAAAGTAGAGTGTTTTGCTTCTCATCCACCTGTGCCCCTTTTCTAAGCCTAGGGAACAATCTGCGGAAGAGGGGGCATGGTAGAATGTAAGGGCTTCGATTGGGGTTAATGGTAAAACTACAACAAAATAGACTGGACACTCATTTGATCAACTTGATTGAACATACAAGCCCCCCCCCTGCTGGATGGTGGGACCCATGAGCTGTGTGGATTTGGGTACAACTGCTTGCAAATTGGTTTTACATGAAGGATGCTTGTACTCACAAATTATCACTTATTGTTAAAAAAATGAAAACAAAACAAGACAAAAAAGCAGAGAAAGATGCAGAAAACTAACGGCAGAATGCATGATCTGGGATAGGTAGGGGTGGGGGGAAGGGAAGGGGATATATGCCTGAACTGAATTGGAAAATGATGTATGAAATACTCAAAGCATCAATAAAAACAAAACAAAACAAAAAAAAACCACAAAAAACAAAGAATTAAGAAAATAAATGACCTATTCAAAAGATGGAGTAGAAAGCTGAACAGAGACTTCACCAATGAGAAAGTAAAGATGGCTGAGAAACCACTTAAAAATGTTCAACATCTTTAATAATTAAGGAAATGCAAATTAAACCCACACTAAGATATCATCTCACTCTGATAAGACTGGCCAAGATCAAGAAAAAAAAAGACACCACATGTTGGAGAGGTTGTGGGGAAAAGGGAACACTCATCCACTGCTAGTGGGAATGTAAACTCTTACAAGTACTGAGGAAAGCATTGCGGAAAACCCTTAAAAGACTCAAACTGAGATTGCCTCCTGACCCAGTCATATGCCTCCTGGGTATTTACCACAAGACTCATCCTACTGCAAAGATACATGCACATCTATGTATACTGCTCTTTTCGCAATATTGGGAACCAACCCAAATACCCCTTAACTGATGACTGCATAACAAAAATGTGGTGCATCTATACAATGGCGTTCTATGCAGTGGTAAAGGAAGATGACATCATGAACTTTGTGAGTAAATGGATGTAACTGGAAGCCATTATGCTAAGTGAAATAACACAGTCCCCCCCCCCAAAAAAAGGCTAATGGTTTCCCTCATATGTGGATGCTGACACCAAATCCCCAGTTGGCAGGCGAATGGAACAACTTTATTATTATATTTCTTTGTATCTGAAAGCAACTGTGTTGTGAATCTCTTGATGGGCTCTAGAATGTACTTACCACTTATATTGAGACATTGTAATTACCATATATGGGTGGAAGATAGGTATTCATATGCTACAGTAATACAAAATTAAAGGGAAAAAATGTGAACCCCAAAACATGTTTTGGAATTAACAGTTTATTCCCAAAGGTCATAATTTTGATACATATGTGTTGTTTAAACATGCATAATTTGAGTAATACGAGGGGAGGGAACAACCACAACATAAGAACTGGGTCAAAGAACTGACTGATACTGTTAAATTCTGCTCAAAACAACAAGATTCTGCAGAAAAAAATCTTTGGAAACAGTGAAAGATGTAAGACATGTATGGCAGAATGCATAAACTGGGGAGGGGAAAGGGGCAGGGAGAGGGGAATGCATCCAAATTGGACTGAAAAACGATGTATGAAATATACAAAATGTCAATACAAAAGAACATGATTAAAAAATTAAAGAAAATTCAGATAGCATTATGGCGCCCTGGCACAATCTCGGCAGTGATGTGTGAGTCCACCATGACCCCATAGAGCACCATAAATGCAAATGCTCATCTTGGAAAGAAGCTCGGAAGATAAATTCAGTCATGAAGACCACTGGCCTTTAAATGAGTGTAATTTCGTATTCTGCTAAGATACAGGTCTATGATCTCGAGTCCGTCATTCTCTCTAGTTCCCCATCATTTAAGTGGGGACTTTAAAGAATTAATTTCATAGACACAGTAATACTTTGAAATTTTCTGATTATACTTTAAAATAGATGTTATATCACAACTTTGCTCATATAAGGGAACTCAAGTTTATAAAGATATTTTTATTCAAATGGGCCAATAATTTGATTCATGGAGAAATATACACTGCCTTAACAGCCATTCCATACAATGTTTAACAGCTATGTAAACATCTTACAACTTAAACAAGAACTGCAAAGTTGTTTAATTTTACTAGAAGTAAACATTCATTGAGCAGTCATTTCTACTGCCTCTATGCTTGTTGCTCCTGGTTGACATTTATAGGGGTCAATATATTTTACTTTTCTTTTTCTGTCCAGTAAATGGTGGTGACAACAACAAATGTGGGTATTTTTAGATCTGATTTAGAGCTTAGAAGTCTATTGGATATATGCTTCTGACCCTATACCCAATAAAATTAAATAGATATCATTGACAAAAGCAATATTTTATGGATGTGTTTATCATCCATAAGGGTATGGAGCAAGATTGCGAAGACTCACGGGAAAATAAGTAGGAGAGACAGGAAGAAATTTGGCCATGAAATTGTCCTCTGCCTATCAGGACAGATGCCCTCACAGCTCTAATGCCTCTTTGGGGACATTGTAAGAACCCAGTTATTCAATGCATTCAGAATTTATCAGATATTTGGCAACTAAAGTATGGATGGTGGAAACAGATTTATGAATCTCCTTCCCAGTCATTGCTTCTCAATAGAAACAGACGTATAATTCTGAAATCAATCTTTTCAGAAAGACTTGGCTTTGTCTTTAATCTTTATATCAATCTGACAAACTTATTGCTTGCTTTCTTCTTAATGTAATACTTTTTATTGCAATTTCTTATTCATTTCCTTACCAACTGTGGAGAAATGTCACTAGACACATTTTAGTAATATCTTGACTGCTTCAACTCCTTATAATAATTGCCATTTTTAACTTAACTAGTACTTACTGGTCATTAGGCATGAGTAGCACCTATACAACTCTGACCTTATTTGTATTAGGTGAAATAATGATGCCCTGTCCACTGCTTTATAACTAGGAACTTTTGACTATATTAAATGGCAAAAAAGACTTTGCTTATATGGTCAAGGGTTAAGGATCCTCTTTGGAGAGCTTATTCTAAGTTCTGCTCACACCTATTCTAATCACACAAGCCTTTAAGGAAGAACCCTTTTCTTGAAGTGATTAGAAACTGATGGCTAGAGATGGTACTCTGAGTATTTGGAGGATTGATGGAATGTGTTTCAAGCCAAGGGATATAGTAAAGTTCTAGAAGCTTGAGGGGAAAGGAAAGAGCCTCTCTCCTGAATTGTTCAGAATGAAATGAAAACAGACAGTTTCAATCACACCCCAGTAATATTCATGTCAAACATCTAGCTTTCAATATTGAAAAACAGTGCATTTACACCGTTTTAAGCTACCAAGTTTGTGGCAAGTTTGTGGCATCAATATTTCAACATAGATCCTTTTCCTATATATATATACAGTTCTGTAGTAGTTAGTGTTGTTAACAATGGAAACAAATACTGTGCCATGTCAACATCTCAAATTCAAACATAGATACTACTAAGACAATACAAGTGTCATTGTTACTGTAAGAATTCAAATGAAGTCATTTATTTTAGGTACAGGTGAAGGGATAAAAGTGGATACTGTGAATTTTCAAAGACATTAAACTTGGTTTAATATGAGGGTGCAGTAGACACAAAATTAGAGGAAAAAAAAACTGTGTTAGTTAACTTTTCTCAACACTCTTACTAAATACTGCCCCCAAACTGAAAGCATAGGGAACAATCTGCGGAAGAGGGGGCGTGGTAGAATGTAAGGGCTTTGATTGGGGTTAATGGTGAAACTACAACAATATAGACTGGACACTCATTTGATCAACTTGATTGAACATATAAGCCCCCCCTTGCTGGATGGTGGGACCCATGAGCTGTGTGGGTTTGGGCACAACTGATTGCAAATTCGTTTTACATGAAGGATGCTTGTACTCACAAATTATCACCTATTGTTAAAAAAAAATGAAAACAAAACAAAACAAAAAAGCAGAGAAAGATGCAGAAAACTTACGGCAGAATGCACGATCTGCGATGGGTGGGGGTGGGGGGGGGAAGGGAAGGGGATATATGCCTGAACTGAATTGGAAAATGATGTATGAAATACACAAAGCATTAATAAAAATAAATAAAAAAAAAACCAAAAAACAAACTCATACCAAATTAACCAAACCAAAATAAAACAACCCAAAATGTATTTCAACTGTCAGATTGTTGGGTAGAGTCTGTCATGTCCAGGAAGGCACGGGAGCTGAAGCAGCTTGTATTGTACCTACAGGATCTTGCACTGTCTGATTACTTCTCAGTGGTAGAGAGGGCCAGGCTATAACCCTCAAGGCCTACTTGTGGTGGCTTATGTGTGCCAGACACTCCTCAAAGTTCCAAGACCGTCCCAGTGGTTCCACCTGGAGACAGCATATTCAAAAATATAAGTCTATGGAGTCATTTCACATTGAAACTCTAATACTAAAATAGAATGAGAAAGGCAAGAGGTATGGACAACTGTCCTTAAGGCAGATCAGGTCAAAATGTTCTTCATGTATTTCTTTCACAGTAGAAGGTAAGACAGTATGTCTTTCTTATTATAATTCTTCTTAGCATGAGAAATATTTCGTGCATTGTTGCATTCCTAGCACTTGGAAGAGTGGTTTCAATAAAGTTCTTTATTACTATTTAAATAATTTATTTAAATACATAAACATTTAGACATAGTTTAACAGACTGTGCATGTATTAAAACCTCAGTGACTCACATTTTCTTGGAAGGTTCTGTGAAGCCCATAGATAATGAACTGCTGATATCTCCTGTAGAAAATAAGGCTTGAGTTGTCTGAAAACAAATAGAAGTAGATATGATGTGAAATGTTTTGCTACCTCATTGTCTCAGCAACTGAAACTTTACTTCATTGTTTCTAACTGCTGTAAAATTCATATTTAAGGAAGATAGCTTTAACAATAAATACTTGATGCCATATTCTCTTAAAACTGTGATATCTATCACTGTCTACAGTATGCTCTTCTATTTCAAAGCAATTGATTTTAGATTATCAAATGCAAAAACTCACTTCAGCCACTCCAATTTTATTATAACTAGGAGCAGATGTTCAGCTATATAAATTAATTAATTCTACTCTTTATTACTCTGATTAAAGTATTTAAAACCTTTTAACAGATCATTAAATTCTTTGATAATCTGTAATTTTAGTTTGTTGTAAATGGGTGATTTTTAATCTTTTGGACTAAGAATTTTAAAAGATTTTTCTCTTTTTTTATTTAAGTAAAGAAAAAAATTCAAGCATCATTTTCTATGTAAAATTATTTAAATCTTAGAGATTATAAGACATTTCATATTATTAACATCTGCAAATCCATATTTCAAACAAAATCCTAATCATTTAAAGGTCAAAATTTTTGGAAATTTCTTTTTCAGTTAGTGTAAACTGACTAAAGAATGTTATTTGATGAGATTGGTGAAACATGTGCTCATGTATCAGATCCTGTGTAAGGCTACATGAATCATCCCAGTTAGAGTGGGTTTCCTTAAAGTTACTAGCTCAAAGAGTTAAAATAGTAGCCTAGTTTACTTCTCTATTCCTGTGATAAAACATTGTCCTGATAAAACAAAAGCATCTTTGGGATGAAAAGGCTTATTACAGCTTCCAGCTTCCAGGACACAATCCATCCCTGAGCTGGTTAGGGCAGGGATTCAAGGCAGTGCAGGAATCTGGAAGGCGGGACTGTAGCATTTTTGCATGGAACTACACTGCTTATGGCTTGCTCCCTGGCCTGTGCTCAGTCTGGTTTCTTGTTCAAGCCATGGACACCTGCCCAGGGGTGGCACTGCCCAAAGATTTTAGTGTGGGTTCTACAGGTGAATGGGAGTTTCTCATGGGAGGCAAGTGCTTCACTGACAGCTGCCTGGACAACCCTTTTTATGTGTAACCAATAAGGTTCATGACTCAGACTGAAAAAAAAATTGGTTAGAGTACAAAAACAGAGAGAGAGGGAGGGAAAGGAGAGAGAGAGAGAGACACAGAGAGAGAGATTAATTTATCTTTATTCTAAAATCCAGATTAATATAAAAATTTTACAACAGATTTAGAAAAGTACCTAATTTATTATGGTGAATGATTGTTGTAACCATTACTTAGGTGTTCTTTAAAATTACATTAAATTTATGTCAAGAGCATAGCAGCATGACTTGAGCAAATGTAGAATGGAACTACATGAGCCCTGAACCAGCCTCCAACTTGAAATACAAGCTTGGAACAAGATAGCCTAGGGATTAATAGAGGAAGGTGCTCTTGTAGTCACTTGTTTCTTATAGCCAATCACAGACATGGAGTCAAGGAGGTGCAGGAAGCTGATAAAATATGATGATAGGAGGCAAATGCAATTACTACTAGCATCTCCTTTCGACTGGTTTTAATTACATTTGTGATGGAGAGACAGTCTGAAACATCTTTTGTTTAGAAGTCTGCCCCATTCAAAAAATTCTTTTTCTTGCTCAAGTAAAAATGTCAGATTGAACTAATCTTGGTTTTTCTTTTAACCAATTTAATGATAATGCAAACTTCCTTATGATATCTGACAACTGACCCAGCTGAAGGGAACTAGACTCATGTCACACGTTTATGTATTTGTTTTTGACACAGGGTCTCACCGAGTGGGACTGGATTTATGCTGCACTTTCGTTGCCATGAGAATCGCCTTCCTCATGCTTGTGGCGAAATTCCTATAGAGATGGGAGGGAAAGGGGGCGTGGATTTGATCAAATGCACTATATTCATTATGAAATTCTTACACAGTGGAACGAACATGGAAATTTAGCGAAGGCATTTAATTTCTTGAGATATACGAGAAATCTTGGAAATGGGACAGAGAGGTCTTTAGATTTTTAGATCCTCAATGTTTTTGAATCAATTTGGACAAGCACAGAATATATTAAAGCTTATCAAATAGGACATTAAGAAGGTTGTATTAGTTCCTTTTCATTTTGCTGTTATAAAATATCTGGCCGGGCGTGGTGGCGCACGCCTTTAATCTCAGCACTCGGGAGGCAGAGATAGGTGGTTCTCTGTGGGTTCAAGGCCAGCCTGGCCTACAGAGTGAGCTCCAGGACATCTGGTACTAAAAGGGAGACTCTGTCTCAAAAATACCAAAAAAATTAGTAAAACCAAAATGAAAAAAATATCTGACAGAGAAAAAGGAAGGCTCAGAGTTGGAGCACAGGGCATCCTGTCCAGGAAGGCCTGGCGGCAGGAACTTCAGGGGGCCATTCTCATTATGTCCAGAGTCAGGAAGCAGAGGGGGAAATGCTACTTTCTGGCTCTGTTTTTATTCAGTCAAGAACTGCAGTCCATAGAACTCTGCTACACACACTCTGGGTGCCTCTTTCCATCTCAGTTAATTCTTTCTGGAAACAGCTTCCTACACACGCCCATTGTTATGTTTTTCCAGGTGACTCTCAATTTAGCCAGGCTGATAACAAAGGATCCTCATCACACACATGAACGATGACATCAAATCAAAGAATTAGAGGAGTGAATGTGTCCACTAGGACTGTGTACTCTTTTCTGCTACAGTGTAAAATTATAGGTTTGAATCTATTTCTACAACAAATCACTGTTAAATTTAAACTAAGACATAACCTACTTTTTAGTGTATCTTTTTAAATGTGAAAAAAAAGTGTTACAAATAGGATGGAATTAGTTGTGAAAGTTTATAACTATATTGGAATGTACAAAATCTCAATAAAAATCAAAAAAAGAAAGACAAGATGTTGAAAATAACATTGATATTCATGTAAATAATTTGAATTTTCATCATAATTTTTCAGTAAAAATTTTGAATTTTTATTCACTTTTTATGTAAATCAATGGGAAAATTTTATTAAGCATGCCTATTATTTCTAAAAGTGCAGAATAAAACCACACGAGACTCATTTAATTAAGGCTCAGATGACAATGACTAATACAACAAAAATTGTTATATTTTTCAAAAGAAGGAAGCTGATTACAGTTATGTATTATCGGTTTTCTTTAGAATCACTTCATTTTCCTGAAAATTTATTTGAATTTTCAATAAATAAAATTATTTTAATTACTAATTTATTATTTTAATTATTAATTGCTTATTTAGAACGTGCTTTTAACATTGAAATAAATAATTAGTAAAGATTAATTTCTCCCAACTTTTCTTCCTTTTCTCCCCACTTTTAATTTGAATATTCCTTCCTTCCTTCCTTCCTTCCTTCCTTCCTTCCTTCCTTCCTTCCTTCCTTCCTTTCTTTCTTTCTTTCTTTCTTTCTTTCTTTCTTTCTTTCTTTTTTGGGGGGCATGTGTACCAAACGGGAAAATACCATGGTGCTTTTGCGAAGGTCTGTGTCATCTATGGGGAGTCAGTTCCTCTTTTCAGTAATCTGGGATCTGGGGAATGGCAAAACTTAGTTTTTTGTGCTTGATGGCAAAGGCTTTTCTGGATAATCCACCTTACTGGGCTCTCTTTTTGATGCTATTGGTGCTATGGTATTACTGCTAAAGCAGGATATCGCATAAGGCAGAAAGTATAACTGATTTTATATATTTCAATCACATATTTTTCAACTTGCCTATGTGAGTATAATTTTCATTTGCATTATTACATATGCACGTTGAGGTAGTGAGTTGCTTGGTTACTTTAGTCTTTTTTATTTCATAAGTTTAGAACTTGTAAATGAGGCTAGCAGAAAAGGAACTCTGTTGATTTAAGACTATTCAGTTCATGGGACAAGGTTTACTCAAATTTCAGATAACAAAAGGAATTTTATGTTACATATTCTACAAAGATTGTAGAAGTAGGAAGGCTCTCATTTAAAGTTATCAATATATACCTGTGAATAGTTCACATTTTATGTTATTTATTTTTATTTTATTTTTTATGTGTATGAATGTACTGTCTGCATGTAGGTTTGTGCACCCATGTCATGCAATGCCGAAGAGGTCAGAAGAGGGTGTTGGATTCCCCTGGAACTGGAGTTAAAGACGGTTCTCAGCCACCATGTGGGTGCTGGGGATTGAACCCGGGTCCTCTGCAAGAGGTGTTGGTGCTCTTAATCGCTAGGCCATCTCTTCAGCCTGTTATTTTTAAACAGTGTGTGTATATGTGTTCATGTGTCTGTTCATGTTCATGTGTCTGTTCATGTTCATGTGCCTGTGTGTATGAAGAGGACAGAGGTCAATGGGTATCTTCCTCTATTGAGCTCAATCTTGTATTTGGAGACCATGTTTGTCATTGTCAAGGCCTAGTGATCCTCTTCCTTCTGCCTCTACAGGGTAATTAGATGTGCCTGTCATATGAGGCTTTCAACAGGGGTGCTGGGAATCCGAATACAGGTCCTGATGATCGTGCAGCAAGCGCTGTGCCTGTATACCCATCTCTCCAGCCCTGAAAATTAAAGAGCAAGAACGTCTCTGATGTCCCTAAGATCAAGTCCCAAATTCTTACTGTCTACTAGTTAATGAGAATGAGTGAATGAAAAGTATAAATAAAACTCTTTTTTTTTTAGGTTAGAAAACAGTGGAAATGGATTTGTTAAAGCATTAGGTAAAATAATTT
The DNA here is from genome assembly GCA_009823505.1 of Rhizomys pruinosus. Lineage (NCBI taxonomy): Eukaryota > Metazoa > Chordata > Mammalia > Rodentia > Spalacidae > Rhizomys > Rhizomys pruinosus. Next base: position 2,714,399 of record VZQC01003599.1, read on the forward strand.
AGTGCTTAATCAGCAATTTCTTTTTTTTTTTAATTTTATTTATTTATTTTTTTGTATGTGTAAGTATGTACTGTCTGCATGCAGGTTTGTGCACCCGTGTCGTGCAATGCCGCGGAGGTCAGAAGAGGATCTCGGATTCCCCTGGAACTGGAATTGGAGTTACAGACGGTTCTTAGCCGCCATGTGGGTGCTGGGGATCGAACCCAGGTCCTCTGCAAGAGCGGTCGGCGCTCTTAACCGCTAGGCTATCTCTCCAGCCCCTTAATCAGCAATTTCTAAGCAGTGCATACTTGACTTAGAATTCCTCCATCACACCGAATATTATTTCTTTAAAAATAACAGAGCCTTCAACAAATGGCAAAAATGAGATCAATAACAAGATAAAATTTACTTTATTGAACAAATGATTATCTAAGATTTTCATGCACAAATCTATATGTAGTAAGCCAAAGAAAGGTTAGATTTGAACTCTACTTTGTTTGTAGGTGAATGTGTGTCCTTCTGTTAGGTTCCCCCCACCCCCAAGACAAGCTATTTAATTCTGATTTTTAAAGAGCAAAATAATTTGCTATATTGAAACAGCTCATTCATCACATAAAGCATTTGATTCTGTCACCTCAAGTGCTTGTTAAATCACTTCCAGCTGCTACAATCAAGGGCCAGGTACTTCTAAGGTCTGACACTTTCTGAGCTCTATTACACCTATAAGTATGATTCTTCAATCCAATTCTAGCCTTCATAATAATCAAGTGCCCACTCCACTTAACTTCAAGGCATCTGGGAAGTTAGAATTCTCCATATGTGTCTGTATCTGATTTTCAATCAGACCTCTTCATCCCAAACCTGAAAGATTCTGAATATCTATGAAGTAAGATTGTAACATTTTCACTTAAAACAGTGTCAAGTGCAACCACACTAATGTAAAACTTTGAAAAAAAAACAAAGCTGAAAAAAGGGTACTTTTCCAAACCAACAAAGAAGTTTAAGTCAGAGATTGAACTAGATATAATGGTTTCTGTGATTGTATATGCATTCATCCATTGATTAAATAACTAAACTATGCTGGCTTTGAATGTTTGTTAAATTACAGAAGAAAGTGGGGAATTCAATACCTGAGAATCTATACTGAATAAAGTTTAGTCACAGGCTTTATCTAGGCATAATATTTGATTGGTTCAGCAAATATTTGTTGAGCATATATTGTGAATATTGGTGATGCATAGATAAAATGGAATATAATTCAAGCATATTATGAATATAATACGATAGAGAACTCAGTGACCTTTAAAAGCCTGTTCATACATTTGAGCTTTAAAAAAGTGATTATAAAACTCTTTCTGTATGTTAAACACTTTATTAAATCTTACTCTCAATGTGATATTTGCATTAATGTGCTAAGTTCTGTGATGTGTCCATAACATATATAAGCACTTACAGTGCAGTTTTTTCACACATTTGACAATGTAAAGCAAAATCTATTTAAACATCCTTTGAATTTAATTTATATAATTGGGGGAAATGGGGAGTAGGTTGGGGCTATTCCAGTTATGGTTAAAATTACAGACTTAAGAAAAGTGTTGAGTCAATGAACTGCAAGAATTCAGTAGAGTTCGCATCTAAAATGTGAGAGGGATAATGAAGAATCTGCAAAGAGTGGAAAAACTTAGTTTGAATTCTCTCTAAAAAGGACATGAACTAAATAGAAGAGTCACTCATAAGACAAGAATGAGATTAAAACCAAAGTGTCAACAATTATTTCGTCACTGCTATTTTTCCATTCCCTTAGCAACAGGTATTTCTCAAGCTCTTTCTACACAGGGGACAGAGCAGTTGCTAGAAAGTTCTAAACACAATACAAAGGAAGGTTTTACTGTGCGGGTAAGGAGTGCCACTTGGAAACATCACCATAGGAATGTTGGGTGCTTCAGTTAACTGTGCTGTGTGGAGGCTGAGGGATTGAGGAGCAGCAATGTAAAGGGAACCCCAGGAAGGCATCCACAAAGCTCAGCTGAAATTAAGTGATGCTGAATTATTGGAAGATTGGCTTCTTCACTGTTGTGCATATCTTCTGCATATCTTTAATATCTCCATTTTAAATTTTGCTTGTATGGTATTATTTCTCCATAAGATTTGTCTAATGTTAGCATTGAATGTCACTAACCACTCCAACTCTTCTATCCACCTGAGATTTTAATAGACAATGTGTAGTTGGGTCTTTTTTTATTAATCTGCTTAACCTGTCTTTTAATGGGTAAATATATATAGTTCAAATTTAAACCAATTACTGACACAGTTGTTTGAACATATTCATGGTTGTACCTTTAGTCATTGTTCTTTCTTTTTTCAACATTCTATTTTTCTAAATTCCCAAGTTTAGTTGTGTTCTTCTATTTTACTTTTTCACTATAGCAGTTATATATTGATGAATTTATAGTGTAGGCACAGAAAAATGAATATTCAGATCCAAATGTGGTGTCACATACATATAATTCCAACAGTTCCAGCACTTGGAATGTGGAGGCAAAAGGATTAAGAGTTTAAGGTCAGATATTTATACATCCGATGGAGGATTAGTGCATTTCTCAGTCTCCCCAGAAAAGCTTGTTCCTGCAACAGATGGCCATTAACCCAGAGACACATAACATACAGAGAATAAGTGACTTCAGATTGTTCAGGACTACAAGGATTGGGAACATTGAAGAAAATGGCAGGAAGATTGTAAGAGCCAGAGTTGGCAGATCAATATCAGAAAATCATGCTGTCCGGACATATCAGAACAATTAAACATATAATGCCAAAATGCTTCTGACAGCTTAAAAATGAGAGTTTGTGGCCTGGCATGGTAGTGCACGCCTGTAATCCCAGCACTCACAAGGCAGAGGCAAGTGGATCTCTGTGAATTCAAGGCCAGCCTGGTCTATATAGTGAGTTCCAGGACAGCTAGGGCTACAGGGAGATCCTGTCTCAAAAACCACCAAAAATAATAAAGAGTGTGTGAGTAATGAATTGCAATTCTTGAAAATTCAAACAATTATTCAGGAAACTTAGGTGTTCTTAAACAAAACAAACAGTTTTAGGGAGCAACCATATTTTTATTTATTTAATATTTTAATTTTTATGAGTAAACTGCCTGCATATATGTAAGTGCACTGTCATTTAGTGACCATGGAAGTCAGAGGAGAGTGTTGGAGTCTCCTGGATGTGGAGTTAAAAATGGTTGTTAGCCACCACCTGGGAATCCAACCCAGGACTCTGCCAGAACAGCCAGTGCTCTTAACTGCAGAGCCATCTCTCCAGCCCACAACCATACTTTAAAAAAGTAAGTGAATGATGCTAAAGATTTTATCAAGTTACATTGTACTATGTATTTTTGTTAAATGAGTCTTCATGTGTATTTTCCTTATTTCAGAAATAACATATGTGTTTAATAATTTTTTCATTGATTCACATAAAAAAAAACTCTCCTTATTCTACTCAGGGATCATTGTAGAAGATAGGGGTGGATAAAATTGTGAGAGCCAGGGATGGTGGTAGATGAATGCCAACACCCACATGATGGTTAACAACCATCTGAAAATCCAGTTCCAGAACATCTCACATCCTCTTCTGACTTCTGGGGGGGGCATTGCATATCACAGGTGCACTTATGTGCTTGAAGGCAATACACTCATACATATAAAATAAAATATATGAAATAAATAAATAAATAAATAAATGTAGAGAAGATGCATTCTGGAGGTGGGTAGTGTGGTGATGAATATACAAAAGCCACACTGTCCTGATACCACAAGGTGCATGACAGCATGCACAGGAGCTGGGCAAGCCCAAGCTCAACATGCATGAGAAAGGTAGGCACAGAGGGCCAGTCAGTCATCCACAGTTCCAGAGGAGAGTGAGTCCACATGACTCAAAAAAGCCTTTATTTTTCCATTTTTATTATATATTTATATATATAATATATTATATATTATATATAATAATTTACATATATGCCTTCTAAATTATTATTAGTTTACTTGAAGAACAGTTAGCTTATAGGCAATCCCTTTCTCCAATTCCCTTATAACATTGCTTTAATTTATTTAATTTACAAAGAAGTGATTATGATCACGTATTAAATTATTACTGTTTATGAATATGGCAATTTTTAGAAGAAGCTGGAGTAAGAAATAAAGGATTTTTTCTGATTATTCTATATCTCTGTATTCATCCTTATCTTTTTGTATGGACTCTTTTATACATTTTAATCCAGGAAAGTGTACATCCAGGGAAATATTTCTATTTCATAAGCAACTGGATTTATTAAAACCTTAGCCTGGCTTTATTTCCTCTGAAAACTAAATATTTTATTTTATTTTCCAAAAAGATTCCAAATTACTCCAAGATTATATATTTTGTCTAATTAAGTATGTATTTATATTGTTTTTTGTTCAATTTCTTTGTTTTAATCTTTGCATTGTATTTATATACTACATTTGAATTTACCAGGGCTAGGTCATTATATTTTTATTTTACTACTTGTTACACTGTGACCTACCTCTGTGGTTAGGAAAATGTCAAAAATTTAGGGAGATTTTAAAATTTCTTTTTCTTTCTTTCTTTCTTTCTTTCTTTCTTTCTTTCTTTCTTTCTTTCTTTCTCTCTCTCTCTCTCTCTCTCTCTCTCTCTCTTTCTTTCTTTCTTTCTTTCTTTCTTTCTTTCTTTCTTTCTTTCTTTCTTTCTTTCTTTCTTTCATTTATCTCTGAACTGACAGGCATGGTAAAGCCAGCTTCAACACAGCCCTCAGTAGGAACCAAACCAGGTGCCACTACCTTGATCTTGGGCTTCTAACCTGCAGAACAAAGAGGCAATCAACAGTGTGTTAAGACCACTAGTCTTGAGTGCTTTGCGGTAGTGTCCTCAGGCAAATAAATGCCCATTCATAGGAGAAGAGTAGACTTTTGGGGTCAGAGTCTCTAGGTATAATGACAAAATGGAAAACAGCTATGGAAGTTATCTTTCAAGTATTTTTACTCTCTTGAAAAGAAAGCCAGCCTTCAATTAGGATTGCTTACAGAGGAGGAGATATTGCTGATCATGTTATTTTGGAAGTTTCTGGAAATTTTAGGAATGGACCCTACTTGGAGGAATAGGTCTCAGTGGTCTTTTTTATAGGTCACATCTGGTGTTAGCTTCCTTCCTGCTGTCTCTTTCCTCCTCTCTATGATACAAAGATCTCCCTCTACTAAGAGTTCCCACCATCACTGCATAAAATAATGTCAAGCAGTCACAAGCTGAAGCCTCTGAAACTGTTGGCCAAATTAAATCTTTCTTTCTAGAGGTTGTCCTCCTGGATATTAAAGTCAGAATTGCACAAAAGTAAATAACACAAAAAATGGAGAATTAAGAAAGCAAACTGGATTCCTGATATTTTAAACTATGAACAAAATATAGCCAATAATGAAAGGAGAAAACAAAAATTTACTTCAAATCATTTGTTCTTTTTTGACAGAGCCTCTTCCAAGTCCTGGCTGCCTGAAAGTCACTGTGTGGACCAGGTTGGCCTAGACTTCACAGATCTTCTTGCCTCTGTCTTCCTGAATTATTTTTTATTATTTTTATTCACATTATAATTTTTGAGGTTATTAAAATATCCAAATTATTATTTTACCAGTTTATTTTTCAGCTACCAAATTGGTCAAGTTTCTGAGAGGAATATAATTTTTATGGCCCTTGTGAATAACATAAACCTAGTTAACAAAGACCAATAACTTATATAGGTTAACGTAGTACTTATATATAAAGACAAAAAGCCAATCCATCAATATTTTTGGGTACATATATCACCAAAAAGTTGTACCTTTTTGGTGATATATCTACCCTCAGAAAGTTCCCCCCCACACACACCTTAGGACCAATTCTTAGTAAATGAAATGTTTTTATCCAAAACATTGGAGCCAAGAACTTGGAAAAATTCATAAAGTCACAAACATAGTTTGTTTCTGTGTGGGAGGAAGTGTGACTGAAATCCCAGCTGTCACTTATAACAGTAAGATTATACTTTTTTCACTGATTATTTCTCCATATTAATAAGATAGATTTCAGTATAGCACAGCATTAATTAGAGCATGCAGTTTTATTCCCAGTCATTGAATACAACGAGAAAGGAAAGGTTTTTGTTTGACAACTTTATGTTTTCTAAATGATTAATATTATATATTAATAAGAGTGTGTGTGTGTGAGTGTATCAGATAAATAGCACATTGACATTTACAGTTTCATCTTCTTGAATGTTCTCTCATATATTACATTTAAATTTTTTAAAGTTTTAGGTGTATGAGTGTGTTGCCTGCACACAAGTATGTCCATGTTGTGCAGTGCCTATGGAGGTCAGAAGAGGATGTCAGGTATGCTAGAACCAGACTTATGGATGGTTGTTAGCCATCACGTGACGAGAACTGAACCTAGGTCCTTTGTAAGAGCAGCCAGTGCTCTTAACCACTGAATTGGCTCTCCAGTCCCTTCTTAAACAAACAAAATTGTGTCTAATGAAAATAATGATTTAGTCATTTGTCCCAGATTTCTACTATAATTTATACTTTAAAAGGCTTTAAAACAATGTGTTTATTTTAATTCATTAATTATTTTTGATAGAGGTTCACATTCAATATCTCAGGCTGTCTTAAAACTCACTGTGGGACCTGGGTTGCCCTCAGATTTGCATCCTTCCTCCTGCTTAAGCTTTGGCTAGTGGAATTGCAGGCATTACCCACCATGCCCAGCCAAAGCAATTACTTTAGTTGAAGCTAAAGAAGAGTCTGAGTTCACAACATAGTTTTTACATATTCGTTTGTTTTATTTTCCAGTATCTGAATGCATGTGCATTCATTGGATTGGAATTTTCTAATTTTATCTTAATTCTACTCATATCTGGCACCTCTAATGAGATAGCTGACCTCACTGTATGCTTGTTCTCTAGCCAGATGGTCCATGGTAGGGGGAGAGGCCTCAGGAGAATCTTAGGAATCACAGATGGGCTACTGGGACATGGGTGTAGAGCTGGCAAATATTTTCTCCAATAATCTACTGGCTATAGTATATTGCAAAGCTCTCTGAGATCAAGAAATGAGAAAACAGACACCTACCTTGATGAGATAGAAATGCCATTTTATCTGAAAGTACCTGCACACAGGAGGGCTGAATTTATATGGTCGTTTTTATAAGCAATATAATATAGATAATGATGTAATAATACTAATTTAAATCAAGGATTCTGACTGTAGTGAAGAGAATGAATTAAAGGGGGGTGGTTTATCCTGTCGCTAATTGAATAACCGAGGGCATCCCCTTACTTTAACAATATGCATCACACATATCTGTGCTTTCTAATGAATTCATTTGAAATTAATGAAATTTTGATTTAAAAATTATCCAGAAATAGTGAATTCAGTATCATATTTGTGTATGAATATATATGCTTATTTAGGTTGTTACTAGAACATGAAGAACATTTGATATATGGAACTAGTCAATAAAATTTTGAAGATGATTAGCGTCAAAGGGAAAATTATGTCAATGGACAAAGACAATAAATAAAATTAAATGTCATTACAAGATTTAAAAATTAATCGAACAGGTACTGAAGGAATCTACACCAACATAGTAGTTATCTGTAAACAACCCACAGCTATTTGATTGAAAGCTTTTCCCCCCAAATCAGGAGCAAGACAATGCTGCTTGATTTTTGCCATTTCTATTTAACAGAATATTAAAATCTTGGCCAAAGAAATTAGGCAGGAGAACTTTCTAAGAGACATACAAATGTGAAAGTAAGAAAATAAATAGTTGTTTTTTAAATACTTCATATTACCTTATATGTAGAAATCCCCTAATGATAGCTTGCCTATATAAATATACATCTCTATTGTGAACAATGAGTCTAGAAAAGTTATAGAATACAAAAACAATTTACAAAATCAGTTACATTTCTTTATTTTATCAATGAAAACCCCAAATGATATTCCAAATTTTAATTTACAGTATCATTAAAATGAATAAAAACATTTAGAAATAAGCTTGACCAGTAGGAGAAAGTCTTGTTCACCAAACACTACAAAGTTTTTGAAGAAACTAGATGCAAAGGTGTCACATATCCATGTGGTTCTTTAAATATGCGTGTGTGCGTGCGTGCGTGCGTGTATGTGTGTGTGTGAGAGAGAGAATGTGTGTGTGTGTGTGTGTGTGTGTGTGTGCCACATGTCTGTAGGGACTCTTAAAGGCCAGGAGAGAGCACTGGATTCCCTGGAGCTGGATTACAGGTTGTTGTGAACAGAATGAACTGGGTGCTGGGAACCAATGTTTTACTCTCTGGAATAGTAGGGAGTGCTCTTTACTGCTGAGACATGTCACCAACTACTTGTGTGGTTCTTAAATCATTTTTTCTGCCACTTCAAGGCTCTAATGTTTCTGCTGCTTCCTACCACTCTTGATCTAAGTAGAGCTCTCTAGTGTTAAATGCATCCAAGAATATCTCAGAACTATTGAAGATACAGTTCTATGCTACTACAATAAAGAAAATACCACAATAAAGACAGCACCTTTATTATCAATTTTAGGTTTTGGTTCACAAAAAAGTTGATCTTACACTGAATAATAGACTAATGATAACATTTTGTGCATCAATCAATGAATATGTACTAATTTAAGAACATTTTACTGCTAAAAATTGCTAATAGTCACCTGAGCTTTAACTGAGCCCTAATCCATTTCTTTGTGGCTGCAGACTAGGTGTAGTGATAGTGACTGAGACTGGATTGAACAATACAGCCCAAAATTATGATTTAAATGTTGAAACACCCCATCTCTGGCTGCATATTTTGTATCGCTCAGCATGAAATACTTCCAGCTACATTAAAAGATGTGATACCCTATTCCCTCGCTTCATTCCACTTTCTTTTTGTAGAACTCATAGATTAAGGGCTCCCACATTCAAAAGTAACTACATATGTGGGGAATATTAATTATAAAGTCATTGAACATGCTTAGAAGAAGGCAAAAACAGGAAATAATTTAAAAATTTTAAATTTACTTTTTAAGCTAATCCTTTACGCACAGGCATTTTGCAACCATAGAAAGAGTAACAAGGAGCAAATTATAGGAAATAATTTAAACCTAGTTTTTAACTTACCACACTGTTAGAGTCACATATCCAGGTTCCAATAACCATAACAACAAAATCACAAGTAATACAGAGAGGGAGCATGGGTGATGGTCTCAAAATCAAAATGTAAATAAACAGAAACTGTCCCTAAACAGACCTGATAGAGTACCTTTTAAATGGCTACTTTAACAAACATGTCTTAAGGATGCTCAAAAAACTGCAGGAAGCAAGTAACGCAAACTATGTAGAAAAAAAGAATGGAAATATCATTAAGGAGAGAGGAAGTGGGAAAAGAGGTCAAAACCAGATACCGACACTGAGAAACACACTAAAGAAATTAAAAGAGGATGCTTGATTAGGTAAATAATCAGAGAATTCATGAAGAGTTTTATGGTAGTGATTAAGTCCTAAGAAATATAATTAAAAGAAAAAATGGAGAAAAGCCAGCAATGTTGAAGACATCGGTGAGACATGATCCCATGGACCAATGCAGACACTGTGAGAAATCCAGAAAGAAAAGACAGAACAAAGGGGCAAAGAAAACGTTCAATGAAGTAATAAATGAAAACTCAAATTTAATGAAAGATGTAGATATAAAGAGCAAAGAATCCCAATAATTGCACACAAGTGGAACTCACACCCACACTGAAATTTATAATAATAGAAGTTTCAAAATCTAATGGCTCAGGATCTGTTTTTTTTTTTCATTTTCAATGAAATTTTGTAAAGTTCTTATATTTTGATCATATTTACACACCCTCCCCTGTCTGTATCCCCTTTAGTAGTCCCTTCCTATTTAATGGGGTATGTTATATATACTTAGACCTACCAAGTCAAATGTGTGTCTCCACACATTTGTGTGTTTTATGGGGCCATCCATGGGAAGTGAATTAACCAATCATATGCCACACATTTAAAGGAAACCAATGGTTCCTCTCCCGGTAGCTATCAGTTGACAAAGCTTCCTCAGCTAGTGTTTTCCATACTTCCTGACTTCTATGTTGGGAATTTTTTTCTCCCTTGAGCTTATGTGGTACTTATCAATGCTGTTACCATGCCTGTTGGTTAGCCTAGCTGTCTAAAACTCTGTTTCCTTGTGGTCATCCAGCACCTTTGGCTCTTACAATCTATCTGTCTCCTCTTTTACAATGATATTTGAGCCTGGGGTGGCAGAGGTTTGATATAGGAGGTCTATTCATGGATAAGCCCTCAGCAGTCTCTTATTCTCAACATTTTGGCCAGGGTGTTAATCACCATCTGTTGTGTAATGAAGCTTCTCTGGAGTTGAAAGATGCATTAACTTATGCAATAAGGAATCAATTTAATATTGCATATCTATTTAACAGAATAATAGTATTAGGCTCTCCCCCATGGCCTAGAATCTGTCTAGCCTCTTGTTTCTAGGGCTGATATCAGTGCCAGTTATGGGCTCCATCTTGTGAAGTAGATCATTAAATTCAAACAGAACATGTCTGGCTATGTTGAAGATATTCTTTGGAGGTATGATTGATGAGCAAGTTATTTGAAAGCCGAAAGAGAGAAGCAATTCACTACACAAAGACAACATCATCAAAACGACAAGCAGGGTTTCATACCACACTTAAAGGGCTTACAATGTGTTAACTTGTCCAAAATTAAGCATTATATGTATTATAAGTTGCTTTCATTTATTTTCTTGCTGCTGTGATGAAATACACTGACCAATGCAATTTAAAGAAGAAAGTGCTGATTCTGGCTTATTTCAATTTGAGGTTCAGTCTCTCTCTCTTTTTTTTTTTTTTTTTTTTTTTGTCTTTTGAGACAGGGTCTCCTGTAGCCCCAGCTGTCCTGGAACTCACATTGTAGACTAGGCTTATCTTGAACTCACAAAGATCCGCCTGCCTCTGCCTCCCAAGTGGTAGGATTAAAGGCGTGCACCACCACTCCCGGCTCGAAGTTCAGCCTCTTATGGGATAAGAGGAGAGCAAAGGTAACAGTGGCTAGAAGCAGCTGGTCACATTACATTGTAACCGCAATTAGAAAACAGAGGGATAGTTGCAAGCTAGTGTTCAGATACTCTATCAATTTAAGTCTAGTCTACCAGGAAATGGTATCCCCATAATTAAAAATGTTCTTCCCACACCAATAAATGTAATCAATATAATCTGTCACAAGCCTGCTTAGAGGTCCATCTTCCAGGCTTTTCTAGACCCCATAAATTGAAAATTAACATTAGCCACATCATCAAATGTTCCTCAAGGTGGCTATTGTAAGATCTTGCCAATAATCAAAGCTGCTAGAAGAGACACAATAAAAGCTGTTTGAATAAAATTATTGATAACTAACGTCCATTGTAAAACATTAATCTAAATATTTGTCAATGAAAAATGTAAAAGTCAGCCATCTATTATTATATTTCTCCCCATCTCCTAACATAAATTTTATGATTGCCTATCATTTTAATCTAATTTCTAAAATTGCTTGTTGAATTCTAGCCATATTGAAAATGAAATAACTTTTACTTACTCAACACTCTGCTAGCCTTTTGGAGTTCCATTTGGTTTCTTTTTTTTTCTTTTTTTCCAAAATTTTTTTTTTATTTATATATATTTTTTTATAAAATCTAGACCCATTCTCCCCCCCATTCCCCCAACCCCCACCAGAGCTCATGCATCTGCAAACTTGCTTTTTCATCTCTTTCCAGTCTTTCTCAATATTTCTCCATGTGGAAGTTGACTGTTTTGAGCAGAAGTTCACTGTTTCAGTAGTTCTTTGATGCACTCCTTTCTGTTCTTCTTGTTGTTTCCAATAGCATCACTCCCAACTGCTTGGAAAAAGCTCAAGGGGCCGTGCACAAGAAAAATACTTACAAACTAGGTAATTGGCATAGCATCCACAGATGAGGGATACAGTTCGACGTTTGTTTTTTCTGGGATTGTTACTTCACTCAGCATGATGTCCTCTAGCTCCAGCCATTTTCCTGCAAAGCTTCATGATGTCATCTTTTCTTTACTGTTCTCATAGAATCCATTGTTAGATGTACCACATTTTCTCATCCACTCATCAGCTGAGGGGCATTTGGGTGTTCCAGCTCTTTGCTATTGTGAAGAGAGCTGAAATAAACATGGCCATGCATGTATCTCTGTGGTGGGGTGAGTCTTGAGAGGTACATGCCTAGGAGAGGTATGGCTGGGTCAGGTGGCAAGTTCATCCAAGTCTTCCAAGGGTTCTCCACACTGCTTCCAGTAGTGGCTGTATGAGTTTACATTTCCCACCCAGGCAGTGGATGAGTGTTTCACCTCTTTCCCCACAACCTCTCCAGCACTTGGTATCATTTTGTTTTCTTGATTCTAGCCAGTCTTAGTAAGATGATATTTAAAGTGGTTGATTTGATTTCCTAATGATTAGTGATGTTGAACACTTCTTAAGGAGTTTCTCAGCCATCTCTCATCTCCACTTGTGAAGTCTCTTTCAGCTCTTTGCTCCTTTATTGAGGGGTCATTTGTTTTCTTTCTCTTTGCTTTTGATTAGTTTATATATTCTGGGAAATCAATGTGTCAGATGTTTCTGCAGGTGAAGGTTTCCTCCCACTCTGTGGGATTTCTCTTCACTTCCTTGATTTGTTTCTTTTGATGTACAGAACCTTTGAGTTTAATGATGGTCCCATTTGTCAATTGTCAACCTTAATTCTTGCACAGCTGCTGTTGATTTAGGAAATCATTTCCTACACCTATGTCTTGTAGTTTGCTGCCAAACTTTTTCTTCTTTGCCTTTCAGAGTTTGTGGTTTCACGTTGAGGTCTTTGTCCATGTGGAGTTGATTTTTGTACAGAGGTGAGAGGTAGGTATTTAATTTCATTCTTCTACAAGTGGTGATCCCGTTTTGCCAACACCAACTTGCTGAGAGATCTGTCTGTTTCTCCATTGTGTCTTCTTGGCCCCCTTGTTCAAATATGAGATAGCCGAAAATAGTTATGTGCTCATGGTTTGGATCTTCGGTTTTGTTCCATTGGTCAACAGGTCTGTTTTTGTCAGTACCAGCTGTTTTTATGACTTAGGCCTGTAGTATAGTTTGAAGTTGGGTATGAGATCTCCTTCTGTGTAGCTCTTTTCAGTCAGAGTTGTTTTGGCTATTCGGGGGTCTTTGTTTTTCCAAATGAATTTAAGGACATTTTTTTCCAAGCCTGTGAAAAGAAACTCTTGGGGATTTTGTTTTTTTTTATTTTTTTTTTTTTTTTTTTTTTGGTAGAATGCATTTTTACAAATTTAATATTTCCAATCCATGAGTATGGGAGGTTTTTCCATCTTCTGATCTTCTTCACTTTCTTCCTTTGAGCGTTTAAAAATTTTGTTGTAGAGATCTTTGGTGTCTTTGGTTTAGGTTTCCTATGCATTTTATTGTTTTTGAGGCTATTGTGAGTGGGAAGGTCTCCTTGAATTCTTTCTCCCCAGTTGGTTTGTGTTGGTGTAAAGAAAGGCCATGATTTTTTTAGGCTAATTTTTATTTCCTGCCACATTGCTGAAGCTGTTAATCATTTCTAGGAATTTTCTGGGTGGTGAGTTTTTAGCATCCCTTTAAACAAACAATCATATCATCAGAAAATAGGGATAGTCTGACTTCCTCTTTTCCAAATTTAGTACTCCTTTAATTTCCTTTCTTGCTTTATTGCTTTAGCAAGTGTTTCAAGCATTATATTGAAGAGGAGTTGGTGACAAAGGGCAAGCCTTGCCAGTTCCTGACTTTAATGAGGAATGTTTCTGTCATTTCCCCATTTAGATGATATTGGCTGTGGGTTTCTGTATATGGCTTTGATTACATTGAGGAATGATCCCTCCAATTAAATTCCCTCTAGGTCTTCAAAGCATTAAGGGATCTTGGATTTTGTCAAAGGCTTTTTCAGCATCAATTGAGATGTGATTTTTGTCTTTCATTCCATTTATGTGTTTGATGATGTTTATTGATTTTTGTATGTTGAACCATCCCTGCATTTCTGGTATGAATCCAACTTGGTCATGATGGATGATCTTCTTGATGTGGGTCTGTATGCAATTTGCCAGTATCCTGTTTCAAATTTTGGCATCTGTGTTCATTAGGAAGATGTGTCTATAATTCTCTTTTTTGGTTGTATCTTTGCCTGGTTTTGGTATTAGAGTGATGTTGGCTTCATAGGAGGAACTTGGGAGAATTCCCTCTGTTTGTATCCTTCTAAACGATTTCAGTAATAATGGTTGTAGGTCTTTTTGAAATGTTTTATAGAATTCTGCTGTGAAACCGTCTGGGCCTGGGCTTTTTTTAGTTGGGAGGTTTCTTATTACATCTTCAATTTCTTCATATATTATGGGTCTGTTTAAGCTGTCAATCTCTTCTTGGCTGAGCTTTGGTGATTCCCAGGATTTCACATATTCATACATTCCTTCTAGGTTTTCAAACTTGGTAGCATATAGATTTTTGAAGTATTCCTGTATGATTTTCTGGATCTTTTCCTTGTCTTTTGTGATATTTCCCTTTTCATCACAGATTGTATTGATTTGGATTTGTTCCTTCTTTCTTTTGGTTAACTGGGCTAGAGGTCTGTCTATCTTGTTTATTCTTTCAAAGAACCAACTTTTGGATTCATTGATTTTTTTGTATTGTTTTCTTTGTTTCTATTTTATTGATTTGTGCTCTGATTTTTGTTATTTCATCCTGTCTGTTGCATTTAGGGTTCATCTCTTGTTGCCTCTCAAATGCTTTTAGCTGCAGTGTTAGATCATTCACTTGTGCTCTTTCTGTTTTTCTAATGTAGGTACCCAGGGCTATAAACTTTCCTCTTAGGACTGCTTTTAAGTATTGTTGTGTTGTATTGTCATTGTCATTCAGTTCCAGGAATGCTTTTGTTTCTTTCTTTATCTCTTCCTTGACCCATTCATTATTCAAGAGTGTGTTATTTAGTCTCCATGTGTTCTTGTAGGCAGTAGGGCTTATCCTGGTGTTGATGTTGAGCCTTATTGCACTGTGGTCTGATAGAATGCATGAAATTATTTCAATCTTTTTGTATTTGTGGAGGTTTCTTCTGTGTCCCAGTATGTGGTCGATTTTGGAGCATGTTCCCTGTGGTGCTGAGTAGAAAGTGTATTCTCTGTTATTAGGGTGGAATATTTGGAAGAGGTCTATGAGGTCCATTTGTTGTATCATTTCATTAGGTTCAGATGTCTCTCTGTTTATTCTTTGTCCTGTTGACCTGTCCAAAGGACTCAGTGGGGTATTGAAGTCCCCTACTATGAGTGTACTGGGGTTAGTGTGTGACTTGTGGTCCTGGAGAATTGTCTTTATAAAGTTTGGTGCACCAGAATTTGGTGCATATATATTCATAATTGTGAAATCTTCTTGGTGAATTGTTCCTTTGATAAAAATGTAATGGCCTTCTTTGTCTCTTATGATTTCTTTTACTTTGAAGTCTATTTTGTCTGATATTAAAATAGCAACACCTGATTTCTTCTTGGTACCATTTGCTTGGAATATTTTTTTTTCCATCCTTTCACTTTAAGGTGGTGCCTGTCCTTGAAGGTAAGATGTGTTTCTTGTAGACAGCATATCGATGGGTTCTGTTTCCTAATCCAGTCTCCCAGTCTATGTCTTTCGATTGGGGAATTTAGTCCATTAATATATTTTTTTAATTTTTATTTATTTATTTCTGTATGTGTATGAATGTACTGTCTGCATGCAGGTGTGTGCACCCGTGTTGTGCAATGCCGCAGAGGTCAGAAGAGGGTGTCAGATTCCCCCTGGAACTGGAGTTCTCCTGGAATTGGAGTTTCAGATGGTTCTCGGCCGCCATGTGGGTGCTGGGGATCGAACCCAGGTCCTCTGTTAAGAGCGGTCGGTGCTCTTAACCACTAGGCCATCTCTCCAGCCCCGAGTCCATTAATATTTAAGGTTATGACTGATAGGTTTGTGTTGCTTCCTTTTGCCTTATTATCCATTTGCAGTTTGGGTTGAGGTTTCTACTTCTGTAGTTATGCTTTTATTGATTTCTCTTTCTAGGTGCCTGGGGATGGTTGCTCGTTTCTTCTGTCCTTTGAATTGCTTCCAGTATTCTCTGAAGGGTTGGTTTTCCGGACATGTATTCTTTCATCTTGTTTATGTTATGGAAGGTTTTTCTCTCTCCTTCAACTCTAATCCGCATTTTTGCTGGGTATAGTATCCTGGGTTGGCATCTATTGTCTTTTAACACTGGGAATGCTTTGCTCCACGTTCTTCTTGCTTTCATAGTCTGCACTGAGAAGTCATTTGTAATTCTGATAGTTTTCCCCTTATAGGTCACTTGTTTTTCTCTTGTGGCTGTAAGGATTTTGTCTTTGTTTTGGGTGTCTAGCATTTTAACTATGATGTGGCATGGAGAGTTTCTTTTCGGATCTTGTCTATTCCGAGTTCTATGTGCTTCTTGTATTTGTACTGGTTTGTCTTTTTTTAGTTTGGGGAAGTTTTTATCTATTATTCTGTTGAAGATCTGATGAATACCATTCTCTTGGGATTCTTCTCCTTCCTCTACTCTTATGATGAGCAGGTTTGATCTTTTCATAGTGCCCCACAGTTCCTAGTTGTTCCACTTTTTTGTGTTTTTAAATTTTTCATTATCTTTCCTTGAGGGTTTTAGTTGTTCTGTGTTATCTTCCAGGTCTGATATTCTTTTTTCTGCTTCCTCCATTCTGCCTCTGAGGCTTTTTGCATTCCTTTTCTCTTGATTGGATGAGTGTTTGATTTCCTTTTTCATTTCCTTTTCTGATTTCTTTAGTATTTCTACTTCCTTTTGGAGCTTCTCAATCTCTTCCTGTAGATTTGCTTCCTTGTTTGGTTTTCTTATCTTTTTCAGCATGGGATCTTTCAGTGTTTCTACTTCCTGCCAGAGTTTGTCATTCTCTCTCTCTCTAGGTCCTTCTTGAGTTCTTCATTCTCTTTTCTTAATTCTTTGATTTGCTCTTTATGATCTTGCAGTTCTTTAAGTATGTTCTCAATTGTGTTTCTGATATCTGTGTCCTGGGCCATCCCCAGTGGGATCCCACTGTAGGAATCTTCCATAGGGGTGGTAGAGCTTGGTGCTGGATTATCCTGCCCCTTTCCTGTGTTGTCTCTTCTTTGTGTTCTTGGCATAAGGGCTTCTCCTTGCCTGTATTCCAATGGGAGTCCCAAATGACTCTTCACTGTGTTGAAGGCTTGCTTTGCTAGCCTCCTTCAGATGCCTTCATAATCCCAGTTGGTGGGGAGGGGCTCTTTAGCCTGCGCTCTGGTACCTGCACTTCAGGTGGTCTTGGGAGATCTTAGATCTCAAAACTCACACAGTCCTACCTTTTATATCAGCTGGGAGGAAAACTCCACCCCCACAGTCACAAAAGCCAATTAAGCCAAAAACAACTGGATTAACTAGATTAAGTCAAACAACAATCAGCCTTGCTGAAGCCCCCAGCTCCTACCTACCTTCCTGCGCTTCAGCTGGTCTTGGTAGGTCTCAGATTCCATTTGGTTTCTAATAACATTTTAGAAAATACTATTTTATTTTTTGTTTTGTTTTGTTTTCATTTTTTTAACAATAGGTGATAATTTGTGAGTACAAGCATCCTTCATGTAAAACCAATTTGCAAGCAGTTGTGCCCAAACCCACACAGCTCATGGGTCCCACCATCCTGAAAGGGGGGGCTTGTATGTTCAATCAAGTTGATCAAATGAGTGTCCAGTCTATATTGTTGTAGTTTCACCATTAACCCCAATCGAAGCCCTTACATTCTACCACGCCCCCTCTTCCACAGATTGTTCCCTAGGCTTAGAAAAGGGGCACAAAACAAAACAAAAAAGCAGAGAAAGATGCAGAAAACTTACGGCAGAATGCACGATCTGCGATGGGTAGGGTGGGGTGGGGGGGGAAGGGAAGGGGATATATGCCTGAACTGAATTGGAAAATGATGTATGAAATACACAAAGCATCAATAAATATAAATTAAAAAAAAGAAAAAAAAAGAAAATACTATTTTAGTGTATATTTAAATAATTATGTGTGCTGCCCAGTACTATTTATTTGATAGTAAAAATATGTGATATGTGCAATTCCCGAGTGTCAGGTTATGGCTATTTAGCACTTGAAATATTGCTAAGATGAGCATGGAACTGAAATTTACATTATATTTAATATATAGATTTGTGTTTGATTTCTCTACGACCAGTTGCTTTTGTGTGACACAGCACCAATTTCTATCCACGTCTAGATAACTTGGAAATCATGAAATAATCATTCTGTATTTATGTTTCTGAAAGTTATTTAACTTAGCTGTCCATCAGAGCTGCACACAAGAACTTACTGAGACTGTTTCTACACGTGTAAGACCTGTGCAGGATCAAGCCAGACCAAATCCCAGCTCAGCATGGATGAACAGATGAACAGGCCCCTGGAGTCTCACTGTAGCTAAGGAGATGGTGGGAGGGAGGGAGGGAGGGAGAGGAAGACTTTTCTTATGAATGTGGTGCCTGAGAGCCACCTAGGCTCCAGTTGCCACGCCTACTTCCATATACCACGTGTCACCGCTTAGTGGATACATTGGGCTTAAAATAAAAAGAGCACATGAATCTGGGAGGGAAAGGTGGAAGAGGCAGAAAGGGAAAAGAATGGAAAGGAGGGTATGGCTGTGCAATGAATCAAAACGCATCAAATACATGCTTGAGATTCACAAACAATAAAATAATGACATATTGCACTTTTAATGGAGAAAAATATAAAGAAACACTTTAATTGTAAGCTGTGAGATTCATTTCAATAAAAAAAAGTCCTCTTCGAACAAATGTATTTTATCTTTGTAATGTGCTAAGGAACCATTTTTTTATGTGTATGAATGTACCGTCTGCATGCAGGTCTGTGTACCTGTGTCATGCAATGCCGCGGAGGTCAGAAGTGGGTGTTGGATTCCCGTAGAACTGGAGCCAAAAATGTGGGTGCTGGGGATCGAACCGGGGTCCTCTGCAAGAATAGTCAGCATTCGTAACCGCTAGGCCATCTCTCCACCCCCTAAAAAACCATTTTTAAAGCTTTATGTGTATCAGTACGACAATATAAAAAATGTGAGATAAATTTAATGACACAAAATTAACTGCCGCTGCATTTATTTAGTGAAGTTTAAGAAAGCTCATAAATTCATAAAACATTTTTCCTGAATGTAGGCATATTTTACAGCCATGGACACATTTGTTTGGAATCTTAATATATAAGGAATACTAAGTGGAGGCTTGAATCATGGGCTATGAAAGGTGAACGAGTATCATTGTGGGCTCCGTGGCTGTAAGAAGCATACAATTCTGACAGAGAGTAAAGAAAACGAAGTCTAACTGTGCATGGGCAGCTCATGGGAAATCTTTGCCCAGTTTTCTGGTGGATTTGAAATTTTCTTTGAAAGGAAAATGATATTAAAATCAAAATGCATATGAAAATTATGATGTGGTTTTGTAGATAATTTGTTTGATATTAGGAAATTTTTTCATACTAAATATGAAATAGAGATTGAAGTATCTCTAATGTAATGGTCATTAGGGTCAGATTTAAAAGGTATATCTTCTGATGTAATATTCTGTTTATTTCATATATTCATTTATATATGCACTTTCAAGATAGTTGTCAAATCATGTCTCTTTACAATGAATGGAAACCTAATTTTCATATATTTTTTATATTCTTCAACATTTTCTCAAGCATAGATGTAAAAATAGCATGTGATAAGATTTTTGAAATCTGACCATTTTATATCAAATAATGAGAATTTTGGAAGAAATCCATTAACATTTCTTTAAAGACAACTGGCAAAAGTATATCTGGGGATCTGGAGTCCAAAGGATAATAAATTGTTGAAAATTCTTCCATAGCCAAATCTGAAGAGCATTTTTCATGACAGTGTTGGGGAGTCAGGGGATGGAAATGCATTCTCAATTCTTAACGCTTTACAAAGAAAAGAACACATATAAAAGTAAATGGTCTCTAAATAATACTTTAAAATTTGTTGAATGCAACAGTACATGTATTTTCTTTGGGTCTGTTTTCTGTGTCCACTGTCTATCCATCATCTCATGGATAATGTGTGTTTCATTGCATTTGAAATGACTTTCCTACTTTCATAGCAGTGCAGAGGTGGATTTCAAAATAAACATACTCAATGTTACAGAAATAGTTTTCCTAGCTGACAAGCCTGGATCCTTTTCTTATGTAGGCCAAAAGATGGTGCTGGTGTGCAGCCAAGCTTCTCCTTAGCAGCCATCAATTGCTGTCCACAGTTGATTTCTACTGCTCAAATGGGGAAATGTGCCCATCAACAGAGGAAATACAACAGGATTGAAGACAAGTGCTGCAGATCAGGGGACTCTTAACTCAGAGTGGTGAGCTATGATAATTAGACTTAGAAAGGTCACAGTTGCCTCCTGGCAATGAGATCTGGAGTCTCCATTTGGTATTGCATGTAGAAGGTTCTTAGAATTCATGTTAGACAAATATAAAGTAGTAAGAAATTAGGGAATACTGAACAAGAAAAATATCATTAAGAAAGTTAATTTACTTATGAGGACATCTGAACAAGTTAAGAATTAATAGTCACAAATATTTGTAAGTTTCACACAAAGCATCTTAACCATCTTTATAACCGCCCCCCCATCCTCGCCTTTCAATCTCTCACCACTAACACAGGAATTCACGAATTCTGTCTCTCTCTCTCTCTCTCTCTCTCTCTCTATATATATATATATATATATATATATATATATATTTTTATATATATTTATATATATATATATTTATATATATTTATATATTATATATATATAATATATATATATATAGCTATGTAGTCAAATTTGTGTACTCACTCCTCCCTCGGTTCAAGGTCGTCCACTGGAATCCTGTCAGTCTAAAGTAGATGAACTCTCCTCCCTGCCAGTGATCATCTGACAATAGTACCTTGGGTAAGGTTGAGGCCTGCTGTTTATTTCCTCAGGTTTATGCTGGGTTTTGTCTGAATGAGTTTTCATGGGCCTTATGCATGCTGACATTATTGCTGTAAGTTCATATGAGCAAGGTCTCAGAGGCTGGAAGAATGACTTTTTATTTATTTATTTATTTATTTATTTATTTATTTATTTATTTATTTAAGGATCATGTACCAACCCTATCTCTTACACTCTTTCCTGTCTTACATGATGGTCCCTAAGCCGTGAATGGGTAAAGTGTCATATAGGGGTCCTATCCAGGCATGCACTGTCTGAAGTCTCTTATTCTCCACTGTTTGCCCAGTTGGCCTTTTGTGTGCATAATTCTGTTGCACAAGGAAGCTTTAGTGGTTAGAATTGAGAAATACATTAGTGTTTTTTCTATCACCCATTCTGCTATTCACATGTTAAAAATTTAGAAATTTTATGTTCTTAGAATAAAGTCCAAACTAGCATTACTTCAAATGACAGTTTTCCAAATTATTAGTGTCATTAACATTCAACTCCAGACTTTTTTTGTTATTGACAGTGTATTATGAAGATACAGACTTCTTCCATTTAAATTTATTGATGATAAGTTTGATGCATTTTTATATTTATCAAATCTAATATATGCACATGATTCATTAATGGTAACATGCATATTTTTGCAAGTGTTGTGCAATTGACTACATGTGCATGTGGTTGTGTGTGCACATGTGTGTGTACAGAGGCCAGTTGTCAGGTCTCCTGTTTAATTGTTCTCAACTTTATTTTTTTAAGATGGTCTCTCATGGATCCAAAGGCTAATTGGTTAGTCTATGGTTGACTGGGAAATGAGCTTGGGGCTCCACTTGTCTCCATGGCCCAGGGCTGAGAATATAGGCAGGAATCATCACACCCAGGTTTTATGTGGGCGTTGGGGATTCTAACTCAGTTTTTCATGCTTAACACCAAGCACCTTATCCATTGATCCATTTCCCCAGTCCCAAATTAAAACATGATTATGAGACATTTGAGAAAAGATGCAAAATCTCTTCCTCACATATGGACAATTCTGAATTTTTACTCAGTGAATATCATTAGCAAAAATTTTACATATATAGATTGTTTTCTATAATATATTTGAATGACATGACTATTCAATTATTAATGCTTCTGGGGTTAGAGTGATGTTGTGAATCAGGCAAAAGGTTTCTGCACTGAACATTCTTCATACACACAGCCTCTATATTTCCATTTTGCTCTGTAGTTTTTGATAAAGTTACTAATTGGCACTTAGGTAGTGATTACATGAATGCTTTTTACATTTGAATCTCAAAGTGTACCGTGATTGTATTTAGTCATTTAAATTCTGTACATCTACGTGTTTACTAGGATATTTTACTCTGTAGCATTTTCCTTAATACAAAGCATTTGGCAATATAAGCAATATTTTTTTATAATTATCTTGAAGCACTTATTTTCTTTAAACACATTCAAAACACAAAACTTCTTTGAATAAACTAATCCTTTGGGAGACTATTCATGAAGGTGTTTGCATTGTCCTGGGTAGGAACTGTATGTAACTTTCTTCCTGACAAATTATTCAATTCTGATCTTTCAGGGATCTTCTCTTTTTGTTGTTGTTTGATTATTTGCTTGTTTGTTTGAGACAGGGTTTTCCTGTAGCCCTGGGTGGCCTGGGATTCATTATGTAGAACAGGTTGGCCTCAGTCTCATAGAGATCCACTTGACTCTGCCACCTGAGTGGGAGGATTAAAGCCATGTACCATCATGCCTGGGTAATCACAGATCTTTTTCGTGTTGCTGAATTTCTCATCCTTCCAAGAAATATCCATGTAAGATATATTGCAACAAGTATAAGTATCAAATGGCCTCTGTACTAACCTCAGTTAATATCCTAATTCTTCAGGATGTTGAGATATTTCATTATAATCTTTATGAAACTACATTCTTATTGAGAAAATACAAATGTTCTCTAATTGTTTAATACTTATTAGATACCATTTTACCTTCTGGCATTTAGTTTTTATTTCTCTTTATTTATGGGATATTTTGAAGTGTCCTAATGGTTAAATTTTATGTTTTCCTTTATGAATAAATTTTGGTCCTTCTGAATGTTTTCTAAGTTGAAATTCATTTTCTATTACTAAATCTTAGAAATACATGGAATTTGTGATTTCTGATTTCCTAAATTAATGTTTTCTTATGCCTTATTATTTCTCTTTTGATAATGTGACTGGATTTTTACTGTATTGTGTTGTTTGGGGAATGTAGTTGTATATATATATATAGATATACTAGCTATATATATATATAAATTTTGATTTTTTGTTCAGCCTTATGGAATATTTTCACTATGCAAAAACTCACCCACATTGGAAATGTACAGTTTGAGTAGCTTGAGTAGGCTGATATAAGCTCCTAAGTCAAACTTAAACTTAATAAATGTGATGATTATATGCCTCGTCCCAAAATTTTATTCATGAGCTTCAGGAGTTCTCTCTACTGGCCTCTCTCTACATTCCCCAGAAAATCACTGTTCTACTTTGGAAACTTAGATTATGGAACTTCACACAAATGCCACTGCACAATATCTACTCTTGTCTAAGGTCCCAATTGTTTGTTAAACACTATAACTTGAAGAATGTCCATTTTCTTTTTTACTTCAAATACTTATTAAATCAGATTATGTCTGCCCTTAAAAGTTTTCATCTCTAGTACTCTGTAGTTGAAAGAAAAACTGACCTAATTTCAATATTCTTGCCTTCCATTCTATAATAATGTGAAGTCAATAGTTATGAAATTCTCCTAATTATAACACTGAATTGAAAATAATTGAATGTCAGACAAGAAGTCCACAGAAGAAACAGACTAGAAGACTTATCAGGTTTTTTGAGCCTTTGTAAAATTGCTAGAGAAATGTTTCATCAGAAAAGATTTTCGGTGGATCTATCTCCTATAGTTTTTGATGCTCAATTTATTATAGTTGGAAAGAGGAATGAGACACAGCTACAAATATCATCCCACAAACCAAATATATGCAGATGGAATACCTCAAGGTTCCCACACAGTACAGGTATGATCCTGGGATAAAAGTAGACTTAGTAATCAACTGCTAATTTCTTTTAAAGATATAAGAATTCCCTGGGGAATATTTCATTTCAACCTCCCATTCCTAGGAATTTATCAGTCCTGAAATGTAATGACCCCACAGTCTTTTTTCTAAAGGTTTATTTATTTTTATATAATGTGTATGTGTGAGTGCTTGAGTGAATATATCTGTAGGCTGTGTTGGTGCCACTAGTATCTCGAAGAGAGTGTCAGATCT
Organism: Rhizomys pruinosus; assembly: GCA_009823505.1. Taxonomy (NCBI): domain Eukaryota; kingdom Metazoa; phylum Chordata; class Mammalia; order Rodentia; family Spalacidae; genus Rhizomys; species Rhizomys pruinosus. The sequence goes on from VZQC01003599.1 coordinate 2,738,818, forward strand.
GGAACTGCACCCACCTAGTGTGGGGTCTGAGTGCTTAATCTGGGTCCTCTGCAAAAGCAGCAAGTGCTCTAAACTGTTGAACCATCTCTTCAGCCCCAACGATTCTACAATCTTAAGTTCAATAAAAACTACATTTAAAGACTGTTTTGTTTTATTATTTAAAAGGCTCTAGAGATCTTGATTAATTTTCCTCTTCTTACAAAATGTCAATATCAGTGTTTTAAAATGTTTAACTGACAAATACTAATTACATATTGATAGAGGAAAAGTGGCCTTGTGATGTACTTGCACATTGAAGAATGAAGAAATTAGGCTACTTAATACATGAAGTACCCCATGTATCTACCATTTCTTGTATTGGGGTGTATTGTTGGTGTTACCTGAAATTTTTAAGAGTACAGTGAATCATGAGTCAGAATCACCTGCTGTGCAGTAGGACACTGCATCTCATTTCTCCACTCAAACTGAAAATTTTACCCTTTGCCTTTTTTCCTTTCCTCAGACCAGTTCCCTGTCACCTAGCTTCTAACTTCTTTCAACATCCTTTTATTTCTTATACGCTTACCCTTATAGATTCTTCACACTAGACTATGAGATACATTGACATGTTTCTGATTTATTTCACTTAAAATATTTTGTTTCATGTCCGTTCACAGCACATGACAGGATTTGACTGCCTTTGCATAGATATATATTTACTATATATTAAACTATTACATATTAAATCATTTTAAAACTGTAACCTTCTACAAATGGCATCACATATGCATGATATGTGATAATATACATACATATGCATATATGTATATAAGCACTCATGATAGAAATCCAAATTTCCATTGATGGGCTCAGGATTTTCTCACATCTTGGAGGCACTGACATTTCATTTTTTTTCAAAGTATATTTTTTATTGAAAATTTGTCTTTTGCACAAAATATGTTTATTATTTTATCCCCTTTCTCTATAGTGCCCCCTACTAGATTCCATATCTTTTGTCATATATGTTAAGGCTATTGAGTCATTTGTGCACCAGATGTCCCTTAGTGCAAGTTCATCCACTGGGGGATGGATAGTCAGCCTCTCTAGATTCTCTCCCTTAGAGAACATAAACTTTCTCTTGCTCAGCAGTAACCAGCTTCCCATAATTCTTTGGCTAAGTTTGATGCCTGCTGCCCATTTCCTCAGATCTACACTGCTTTTCGTTTTGTTTTTGTTTATGTTTTAGCCTTGTTTTTGCATGGTTCTTGTCTATGTGATCACCACTATTGTAGGTTCACATGAGGAAATTCGCAGAGGCCTGGATTACTTTCTTGAATAACAACATACAGAGCTCCGTTTTGTGGTCAGTCAATAGAGTTCCTGTTATTAAATAAGTGGATCAGAATATCAGATGTCCTACTTCAGATGTCACTACATGCTATGTCTCCTTGTGTTCTGCAGCATACTTTAATCATCATTACTTCTGACATTCCAAGATCACTGGATCCTCAAACATCACTAATAAGAAAGACCTCCAGATATTGTGTTGCTTAGTGCATGCTAAGGTTTGCCATACTAAAACAACAGCTAAGGTTCTGGTTATTTTCATCTCATAAAATAAAATAATGCCATCAATGTAAAGTTTAAACATGATCAACTTTATCAGTGGTATACTAAGAAAAATGAACTGTTGTTATGGTTTTTCTTTAATTTCATGCAATAAAGATTTACAAATGTTGGCTTTAGGTAGGATGAACTGTTTCTGTTTATGGCTAAGTATTTGGAATTTGAAAACAAAGAGAAAAGGTGAAGCAATGGTGGATGTTTTCAGTTTTAAAAGCTATGATAATGCATTATTCTTGGGGATTATTATTGTACTAGTACAAAACAGTCAATTTTTAAAGAATTATTCTTTGACTTAACCCCTCCTACTAGTAGGACTTTTTCCTATAAATCAAAGATCAAAAGTGAAGATTCTGAGTAGAAAAATATTTTTACTTCTTATTTCCAGACAGAAGAGAAATGACCATTGTATTCACTGTGATCTGAAGCATCTGAAGCATGATTAATTTGTTATTTAAATTTTATAAATAGCCATACCAATAATTGAATCATAATGGTGCCTTGGTTACACAAAAATGAAGTCAATTTAGGGTAATTGTTTGGTAGCACCAAAAAGATTGAAGGCATTATAATTTCATGAGCATATAAACAACTTTCTTATCTTAGCCCTTGAGTTTCCTTGGAACTGGCCTCAAAGGAGATTCAAAGCACACAACAGGAATTCTGGGCAGATGGCTCAGCTATCAAAGTGCTTGTTATGCACAGTGGGGGACCTGAGTTAGATCTTAAAGTGAGGCATGGTGTATGCCCTGTAATCCCAGAGATGGAGAGGGTCAGACAGGAGGATCCTTGGGACTTCCTGGTCAGCTAGTCTAACCTAACAGGATAGCAACAGGTTCAGTAAGAATCCCTGCCCTATAAAATGAGGGGAGATTGAGGAAAACACTATCAATCTCTGTGATCCAAACACACACACACACACACACACACACACACACACACACACACACATATATATATATATTAACTGAAGCTCTGTTGACAAGCTATAGCAAAGTGAAGCAGCTTTATTTAAAAGCAAAGACTTTTAGAGGCATGAACAATTTCAGGTCAGGAGCTTGTTGAAATCATGTAATTAAAAGCTTACAAAGATTACTAAGAGTAATAATGACCAGATGCCCTTTCATTCATAGTAATTTCATGATCAATTAAAACTACATACATCTTATAGTTACAGCAGACTTAGTGGTGCTGTGGATCTGTGACCCATCTTGACAAGTGTGAACCTCTTTTCTCTACCGGTAAATACCATCGTCAAGCCTCTAGAATTTACTGTCCTATTATTCACTATCAAATTGGGGTGCTCAATTAAAGACACACTGGTATAGTCTGCTTCCTACAGGAAGTTGGTAAAATCTGCACAGGATACCAAAATAAAGATTAACATGAAAAGTGATGAGATAACATGTTCCATTATGTTATCTTCTTTGGGTGTCTCAAAGATACTCTGCTTTTAAGTATGAGACAAAACATTACTTTCCTTTAACAAAAGGATTTTTAAAAAATTGTAAAGAATAGTTTAAGGAATTAATTCAAGCAAGTGAATTAGTAAAGATATATTTTTGTAATACATTGTAGAATCTGGCATAAGCTAATTACTGGAATGTAAGTGATATATGGAACAATATTTAGAAAGTAAAACCCAAGAAGTTGTGCATGGATACACAGAGAGAGATTGGATGAGAGAGAAAGAAAGAAATATGAATATTAAGGTAGAATATAAGGTATTTTTCTTTAATATACAATGAGTATAGGCATTTGGAAGACTGTTTTCTTACAATTATTTTTGTGCCAATGTACTTATGATTTTAGAATTTATAGACACTCCTATTGTGACACCATGGATAGTTACCAGCCTACTCCTTCAATTAGAATTGTTCTTAAAACCTAAATTAATTTTAATGATTACAACATATTTCTAGGTAGAAATCCCATTGGTCCATGGAGGTTGTTCTTTTTTCATTCAGCTGGTTTGTTTTTCATTCTAGTTCCCTCTATGCATCTGTTTCTGAATAAATTTAATTGCACTATCATCCTCCAAATTTCTCATCCTTGATACTTAGGAAGCATTTTTCAGGTTTTCCTTTTTATTTACTTACTGTATACAATGATGCAAGTCTTCTGAGATTCAGCTCTTAATAACCACACATCTCTGCAATTTTCTCTGCAGTTTGACTAAACATCTAGGTTAATTTAGAAAACCATTTTCTCCCAATTTAACAATTATCATGCCTTCTTGACTATTCTGGTTAGCTTTTCTTGGTTATACACTTGGTCAAATTAATATTTCTAGTGAATATGCTGCCACCATTATGCACTAGTCCAGAATTATCTTGTATAACCCTTACAAATTGTAGTAAATCTATATTAGCTATATTCCCATTCATGACTTTTAAATTGTATTTTTTTTTATTTTTTATTTTTTTGTCTTTTCGAATCAGGGTCTCCCTCTAGCCCTAGCTATCCTGGAACTTGCTCTGTAGACCAGGCTGGCCTTGAACTCACAAAGATTCGCCTACCCCTGCCTCCTGTGTGCTAGGATTAAAGGCGTACACTACCATGCCCGGCTACTTTTAAATTTTAAATCTGCCCTTTGGGCAAGGTGAAAACTTACAACCAAAGGCTAAACACACCAATTCATTTATACTAGAAAATAACCTGTTTTATATAAGCAATGATTTATAATCAAAAGTATTTAAGATTTTCTTTATTTTTTCTTCATTTTTTTATTGATGCTTTGTGTATTTCATACATCATTTACCAATTCAGTTCAGGCATATTTCCCTTTCCCTTCCCCCCCATCCCACCCCACCCCATCCCAGATCATACATTCTGCCATAACTGTCCTGCATTTTTCTCTCAGTTTTTTTTTTCATTTTTTAGCAATAAGTGATAATTTTTAAGTACAAGCATCCTTCATGTAAAACCAATTTGCAGGTTGTTGTGCCCAAACCCCCGCAGCCCCACCATCCAGTGGGGTGGGGGGGCGAGGGGGGCTTGTATGTTCAATCAAGTTGATAAATGAGTATCCAGACTATATTGCTGTACTTTCACCATTCACCCCAATCCCAGCCCTTACATTCTACCACGCCCCCTCTTCCGCAGATTGTTCCCTAGGCTTAGAAAAGGGGCACAGGTGGATGAGAAGCAAAACAGTCTAATTTCTCTGGAGCTGTTGTCTTGGACTCTGGTCAATTCTGGCTGTTTCCTTTCATGGGCTGACAGTTTGTCCAGGAATAACCTTTCGATCCTACTAATGAAGCACAAGCAATTAGATATATAGGTATTTAAACAGCACTAATAGTTATGGTAGGTTACTTTGGTATAGACACATATGTTTGGATGATATGTTAATCCATGAATTACATTTTTCCCCCCTGTTAAATATGACAGGGTCTTACTGTGGCTTATAACATCTCCTAACCTGTAGAGGATGTAAGCTTGTGGCATCAGCCATGGGTTATTCCTCCAAGGAGAGAGCCAATAGCCAATTAGATTTGGGATATACAGGCATATGGCTGCCTCTGCTGCACAGTATTTCCAGGCAGGTGAGGTGTAGCTGGTGCTGACGGTGGAGTCTTGCTTGACTCAGGGAGACCCATATTTGCTTTATTGGTTTAGTGGCCTTTGGTAACACTCTCTGGCATTCCAGAGGCCATCTGTACACTTGCATGTGTGGTCTCAATACATCCCTCCCATGTTAACGTCAGGTCTTCGGCAGCAGGGCCTTATCGCCTCTCTTCTTGCAGGTATCCCAGTTTAGAGGCAGGAGCCTTTACCTTTTGTGGGGGGCTTGGATCCCCTGGCCAACATCTCCTTGGTAGAATAATCCATTGCTGATGTCAGAGCTCCTGTATTAATATATTTTGCTTAAGTGCATAGCTTAAAGTCTTTAGTATTATATTTGGTTCTGAATAGATTTTCTAAGTAGTGTTTTACTACAAAAGATGATATATCTTAAATCAGATCTAATGATAACATTCCATAGATTGCTATATGGAGCTTCATGGGAGATATAGATTTTTAAGTTCATAATGCAATTTTAATAATTTGATTTTGTTTCAGATCTTCTTGCACAATTTCCTTAGTGATTATTCATAATAATGTTTTACCTTTTTTAATACTTAAAATTTTTGTTTATCATTATTGTGTGTTTGCATGATGTGGGAATATTCCATGCCATCCATGTAGAAGTCATGTATGAAGAGGATAATTTTGTGGAGCTGGTTCTCCCATTCTACCTCCACAGGGGTTCATGGGATCAGTCTTCATCTGCTGGCCTCTCTAGTCAGGCCCTTGTAATAGCTTCTTGAGTATAATTATTATTAATATAAAGAATTGATTAATACAAAGACATTGATTTCGGGTTGGAGAGATGGCCTAATGGTTAAGAGCGCCGACTTCTCTTGAAGAGGATGTGGGTTTGATTCCCAGCACCCACATGGCGGCTGAGAACCATCTTTAACTCCAGTTCCAGGGGAATCCGACACCCTCTTCTGACCTCTGTGGCATTGCAGGATGCAGGTGCACAAACCTGCGTGCAGACAGTACATTCATCCACATTAAAAAAATAAAAATAAATAAAAATAAAAGAATTATATTTTAATATTTAATTAGCAACATAACTTCTTAGATATGGATACTTTGTAAATGTAAATAAGGATAACATCACATGTCTGCATCCTTGACAGACTTTTAAAATCTTTTCAATTTTAAAATAATGTCATACATGAGACCTGTATCTGTGTTGATTCTGCTCTTCCCCTCCGCCCCCACCAACACTGTTCATAGTCCTTCTCCACTTCCTCTCAATTTTAACACCTCATATTTATTATTCTCTCTCTCTCTCTCATGCACACACACACACACATACACATACCACACACACACACACACACACACACACACACATGCACACACACACATGCACACAATTCTCCAAGTCATTCATTAGTGCTCCTGTTTACATGTTTAGGACTGACCTATGGAGACTGGATAACCTACCTGGGCATGTTTCCCTGGAGACAAATGATTCTCATTCTCTAAGCAGCCCCTGAAACTCTTCATCTAGTGGGGAAACCCCTTAACACTACTTCCATTCACATTAGCACGTCAACAGACGCTCTTAAGAGACAAAGATATTTAACTGAGCATCTCAATAAACTTTGAGTTCTATGAATAGGTTTTTCTCTCTCTTTTTTGTTCCCTTTAATTTTATATTATTCCAAAATATGCACATAAACACTCCACACATAAATCAAAATTACAAATTCTGAAAATAAACTATAGGTTAATTCCTAAACACATTTAGAGATTCACATTTTAACAGTAAAGTTGCATGCAGGTAAAACGATGAGTAACTTTACATTATTTTTTTTAAATATGAATACTTATCTTCCATCCATATATGGTAATAACAATATATGAATACAAGTGGTAGGACAGTTCTAGAGCCCATTAAGAAATTCACATTTGAACAGCACGGTTGCTTTCAGATACAATGAATTGTAATAATAAAGTTGCTCAGTTTGCCTGCCAACTGGAGATTTGGTGTTAGCATCCACAAATGAGGGAAACCATTCACCTTTTTTTTTTTCTGGGATTGTGTTACTTCAATTAGCACAATTGCTTCGAGTTCCATCCATTTACCAGCAAAGCTCATGATGTCATCTTTCTTTACCACTGCATAGAACTCCATTGTGTAGATGTACCACATTTCTGTTATCCAGTCATCAGTTGAGGAGCATTTGGGTTGGTTCCAGCTCTTTGCAATTGTGAAGAGAGCTGCAATAAACATAGCTGTGCATGTATCTTTGTGGTAGGATGTGTCTTGTGGGTCTATACCCAGGAGTGGTATGGCTGGGTCAGGTGGTAGGCTCATTTTGAGTTTTTTTTAAGGTTCCTCCACACTGCTTTCCACAGTGCTTGTATCAGTTTACATTCCCAGCAGCAGTGGATGAGTGTTCCCCTTTCCCAATAACATCTCAAGCATTTGTTGTCTTTTGTTTTCTTGATCTTGGCTAGTCTTATTGGAGTGAGATGATAACTTAGTGTGGTTTTAATTTGCATTTTCTTAATTATTAATGATGTTGAACATGCTCAAGATGTTTCTCAGCCATCTTTACTTCCTTACTGGTGAAGTCTCTGTTCATCTCTTTACTCCATCTTTTGAGTAGGTCATTTGTTTTCTTTGTTCTTTAAGTAGCTTATATATTCTGGGCATCAAAAGATGGAAAGACATCCCATGCTCATGGAATGGAAAAATTGATATAGTCCATTCTACCCAAATTAATATACAGATTCAATGTAATCCCAACCAAAATCCTGATGAGCTTTTACACATACTTATAAAAAAAATCCTTAAATTCATATGGAAAAACAAAAGACCCAGAATAGCTAAAGCAACCCTGAGTGAAAAATGCAATACTGGGGGGATTACATTACCAGACTTCAAGCTATATTACAGGGCTATAGTCATAAAGACAGCCTGGTACTGGAAAAAGAAAACAACAACCAGAACCATTGACCAATGGAACAAAATTGAAGATCCAAACTTGAGCTCATATAACTTCAGCCACCTCATATTTGACAAAGAGGCCAACAAAGCTCAATGGAGGAAAGATAGCATCTTCAGCAAATGGTGTTGGCAAAACAAAATTGGATCACCATTCGTAGAAGAACAAAATTAAACCCCTCACCTCTCACCCTGTACAAAAATAAATTCCAAGTGTATCAAAGATCTCAACCTAAAACCTGAAACCCTGAAGGTGATAGAAGAAAAATTTGGCAGCAACCTACAAGACATAGGTGTAGGAAAAGACTTTCTAAATCAAACAGCAGTTGCACAGGAAATAAGGACAACAGCTGACAAGTGGGACCTCATCAAACTCAGAAGCTTTTGTACAGCTAAAGAAACAATCAAGGAAGTGAAGAGAAAACCCACAGAGTGGGAGGAAACCTTCACCACTGATACACTTCAACATTTCTAAGCCCATAGAAACAATTAATAACAGAAATACTGATATTAATATGCCTTTGCTAAAATCACTAACAGGCTGGTCATATTTAAAGTAATTCTGCAACCCAAATTAAGTTTCTATGTTAGAAAATGAGATTAATATTTAATACTCTTCTTTTTGGAGACAGGGTCTTTCTGTAGCACCAGGTGTCCTGGAACTCACCATGTAGAGTAGCCTGGCTCAAACTCATAGAGATCCTCCTGCTTCTGCCTTCTGAGTTATGGGATTAAAGGTGTGCATCAGGATTTCCAGCTTAATATTATTTTTTAGATTTATCATGGCAATTGGTGAATAAGAAATTCTTATTAAATTTTAGTTTACTCACATACCAATATAATAGACAAAGTGGATCTGACCATGAAAAGTAAATTCTAACTGGCAAAGCTAAGTTGCCATACTCATAGCTGAGAATGATTAATTTTATCTTTCTGATATGTTGAAAAGACATCCAAGAAGTTTTCTAGTATGAATTCCTAATATGAATTCTCACCCACATTAAATAGAGATGGACTACTTGATGCTGAATGTTACCTGAAGAACAAGTGTAAAGGATTTCCATAATACTTTTAAATAGTAAGGAGTCAGGGTTTTTTTCCTGGGAAAACTGATTTTAGACATATGCCTTTCAGAACTACAAGAGAATAAATTACCATTAATCATGGGATAATTTGAAACAACTGAATACAGTATGCAAGACAAGGGGATAGCTATGGTTGTAGTTAAGGTGGTCATAACATTCTTGAGGTTATATAGGTGATTCCTATATTCTTTAAATCATTCATTCATTAACTAGATGAACAGCATATATTAATTGCTATTTCTTATAGATACAGTTCATGGATATGTCAATTTATATTACACAATACAATAACTCAAAGAGGAAGGAATCTGGTAGAAGGGATCTGTATTCTAGCAATTATTATGAAAATAAATTGAACCCTGCCCCAAAAGTTATACATAAAAGAATAGAATGAGATCAGAAAGGGAGACACTAACTCTCCCTGGGAATATGAGAAGATCTTCCTGAAAGGGAATATGCTTGGGTTAAGTTCTACAATATCAGAAAGAAATTTCCAAGGATTCTGAATACAAAGAAATTTATTTTAGGTCAAAATAGAACAAGTGGAAATTTTGATGGCATCAAAGAGTTTAGGTTTCTTGAGAAACTACAAAAATTTTGGAATTTTTGGAAAAGGAATAATCCAAATAATAGTAATTGACATAATGTTGACAAATGGAAGCAATGGAATATGCATCTATTAACTTTCTTACAAAAAATGGTAAAGAGACCATGCCTATTGGGGTGTAAACAAAAGCAATTGAAATAACAATTTTGTGCAATGAAATAAAAACAAAATTTAAAAATGAGCATGGTGTTTGGGATATGAGAACCATTGTCCCTTCCAGATGTGTGTTTAACAAACGGGAAGGCAAAGTGGTATTGATTCGAGATTTCTAAGTTGGAAAAATAAAGTTAGTTTGAAACACCAGAGGGGAAAAAGCTGTTTGTTAGAGATGCTCGGCTTTAAAATCATTTTTTAAGGACTTATCAGTGCATGACATTGAAAATAACTGTTTCAAACATTTGTAGGTTGTCATTCCTATAAATGCCTGGTGTTTAAAAGGGTTATTTGTTTGTTTTCTCCTTTGGTTTACTTTTCATTAGAATGCTTCAGAATTATGTAGCTGTAGTCAAGGTCTTTATTTATTTTGGTCTATTCAGGATAACCTCTTACTTCAGGGCCGACAATTTCACCATCCTCACTCTTTTTTTCACCATTCTTTTTGTGAAGTATGAATGTCTATTGTTTGTCATTGCAGTTATTCCTCTGATGTGAAGGCCGCCTGTCATTGAAAAGTTACCATGCTCCAGTGAGGCAGAGAAGATGTTTTTAAATATATTCTAAGATTTATTTAATAGGTTTGACCTTTCCAGAAATTGTCCTTATCCATCATTACAGTGCATGATCAATCATTTCATACTTCATCATCTATAAAGCAGCCATTAACAATAGAGGAAAGTTTACACTCTACTTTTCTCTGGAGGTTTATATTGAAACCATGTGGAAAGCCTTGCTAATTAAGCACAAAAATCTCAAAATCATAGACTGGTCTGATTTTCCTAAACAAGGTCAGGGACATAACTGGGTTTCTTTGAATATACATTTTCCTGTAAATCTTAGGCACTAAGCAGTTTTTCATTAGTTTATTCCAATTCCTATTTGAATAAATATATGTAGACTGTTGAGTACTTTGCTTATTTTTCCAATATCCTGATTAGTTCAAAAGTCAGATATTATTATTTTTAAGCATACAAAGTAAACAGGTATAGAAAATACAAACAAATTATGTATGTGTTGTGACTATTTGCTGTCCCAAATTTAATTGTTTCAAGACTTACATTGTTATTGTGATTATAATATATGCCCACTCCAATATTGTAAATGCTGTTGGATATGATTTATACAGTGAGGCCTTGTTTAAGATAAACACTTTCATGTATGCAAATTTTAACTGATGTAGTTTAACCCAATTACCAACTGTCAGTTAAATTTAAATTTCTAGAAAATATAGATAATGACTCATATATCCGCTAGGAATACTTATAGATCTGTATCTGTTTTCAGTTTCACAGCATAAATTTTTACATTGCATGTTGGAATAAAAATATGTTATTCCATAAGACATTGTATAAAGGGATCAAACACTAGATGTCAGAAAAATTAAGGTATTTCATTCCAAGATCTATCTTTCTGATTTTAAACTGCTAGGAAGGGAAAGGGCAGGACATCCTGTATTTTGTTTATTTATTTATTTTTATTTTCTTTTTTTAATTTATTTTTATTGATGCTTTGTGTATTTCATACATCATTTTCCAATTCAGTTCAGGCATATATCCCCTTCCATTCCTCCCCACCCCACCCCTACCCATCGCAGATAGTGCATTCTGCCGTAAGTTTTCTGCATCTTTCTCTGCTTTTTTGTTTTGTTTTGTTTTCATTTTTTTTTAACAAATGAGCTGTGTGGGTTTGGGCACAACTGCTTGCAAATTGGTTTTACATGAAGGATGCTTGTACTGACATCCTGTATTTTAAAATCATGTGGAAAGGAAGAGCTCAAATCAAACCCACTTTACTTATTTCTATGATAAACAAATATTATATATTTTTTAAGAAGTATTATTTGTATTTATGATTTTTTATGTGAACGAGTGTATTGCTGGCATGGGTGTATGTATATCTGTGTTATGCAGTGCCCATGCAGGTCAGAAGAGGCCATCAGATATCCTGGAACAGGAGTTATGGATGGTTGTTAGCCATCTTGTGAGTACTGAGAATCAAACTTGGGTCCTCTGCAAGAGCATCCAGTGGTCTGAACCACTGAGCCATCTTCCCAGTCCTTCAATCAAATATTTCTAAAAGAACAAGGTTGTAGGTAGAATTTCTGCAGACAAAATGCTATGCAAAGGGGTTGCTGTAATATCATTTAAAGGCATGTACATGTTTATTTGTGCAGGTCACCAAGGCTCAATTCTAATGATATACCTAATCTTCCACCTGATCATACAAAAGTCTACACTTGCACATGAACTACAGAATCTTCTGGAGCAGACCAGTACTCTATTAAAATATTTATCATAAACTGAGTTTTTTCTTCAAATTCCCCATGTCTCATAAAATTAAATATAGAAAATAATATCAAGGAAGATGGAAAGAAGTTTCGGCAGTTAACAGCACTGGCTGATCTTGCATTCACATGCCAGCGAAGAATGTCTATTACTCCAGTTCCAGGAGATCCAAGCCCTTTTCTAATCTCCACAGACATTACATGGCAATTGTGCCATAATATAAATGCATGCAAAAGGCTTATACACATAAAATGATAATAATCTGAAAGCAAAAGTGTGCTGTTAAAATGTGAATCCCTTAATGAGCTCTAGAATTAACTTACCACATATTTTAAGACTTTGAAATTGTGGTATATGGATGGAGGATGTGTATTCATATTTTAGAGTAATACAAAATTAAAGGGAAAAATGTGAACTCCTAAACATAAAAAATTAAAAAATAAAAAAAAATACAAAGCAACAAAAACAACAAAAAAAAATAATGTCTATAGTTAATGATTTTATCGCCCTATATTTTTGTGTATTTTCCCTTATATAAGTAATGGGATAGAATTTTAGACGTCCAGCTAAAATAAATTGGATGAAAAATTGAAAATAATAGCAGCATCAATTAAACAAATTGTTACCTGTCCAGATGTTTTTCTCCTTAACTGAAAATAAATATTTGAAAGTCTATTTCATCTACTTTCACTTTTCAGAGATGTGAAATTGTAAGTTTAATTAGGCATGTTTATCTGTTTACAATTGAGTGAATTCTGAAATACATTCACTAAATATGAAACACACTAAAGTACTTTGAATTGATAATTTAATAGAAATTTATGATATTTCATGCGAAGTGATTTATTTAGTAAGGCTTTGATGGTTTTCACTTTTAAATAGTATAAGAAAACTACCCTTATATATTTCTTATGCATTTCCACACCAGCTAAATATGAAAATTAAATTTTACTGACATAAAACCTATATCAAATAGAGAAATCAAAAGAACAAACACTAAGACTATAATTGATGGAGAGAAATTAGTTGTGATAAAGAAGCAATCCTAGAGCTCTCAGAAGCAAAGCCCATTGTAAGCTTTCCTTTCTATATTTTGATTTTATGAAAACAAAATTCCTCACATGAGGAGTTATTACCTTAATAATCCATGAATCTTGAATATTGCTAATTAAAAATGTTAGTGGTCAATATACAACAATTTATAATTTGAGGAGAATTTTTAGTGTAATTGGTATTTACAAAGAAGAATCTATTTCTTTAGTAGACAATGAATTAATGCCACATTTCCTATACTAAACTGAGGTACATTCCTCAGATCTGTACTCCTTCTTCTAGATAAAATATTTTAAACTCTCCAAGTATCAAACATTTAAAAATGAATACCCATGGGGCTGGGGAGATTGCTTAGTAGTTAAGAGCAGAGGACCAGTGTTCATGTCAGCACTCAGGTCAAGGAGTTTAAAAGAGCCTGTAACTCCAACTCCAGAAGATCTAATGCCCTCTTCTGGTCTTGATGGGTACATAAACTCATAGGTGCACACACACAGAAGCATACACACACTCATAATTAAAAATAAATAAAAACTAAGTTAAGAAAAAATGCTCATGTACTTTGAGAAATACTTGATATTAGTTTATTAAGATAGTACAATTAAGGATTCAAATCCAACAAATATCAAAATGCTTTTTACTATTAATGAAAATAAGAAAAACAGGAGGAAATAAAAAACAGTAATTTCTTTCAGACTCCTGAGAGTGGAAAACGGTTCTCTTGGGAATCTGAGTGTAAGTACAAGTGAGCACATACAACTTTACATTAGTAATCATCAGACAATGTTTATATAAGATGAAGTGAAAAGAATCTACTTAGTAAACTAAAAACTGACTTGAATCTTAGTTTTGTGTCATTTATTTTAAAAGCTCCAAGAAAGACTTCAATGAATCAAAGACTTAATCACTTTTTTTTTTCCTTTTGAGACAGGTTCTTCCTATAGCCTCAGCTTGCCTGGAACTCACTCTGTAGACCAGGCTGGCCTTGAACTCACAGAAATCTGCCTGCCTCTGCCTCCAGAGTGCTAGGATTAAAAGTGTGCACCACCAAGCCCGATTAAAGACAGTTCTTAGCCTCCATGTGAGTGCTGAGAGTCAAACCTGGGTCCTCTGCAAGAGCAGTAGGTTCTCTTAACCACTGAGACATCTGTCCATCCCAATTTAATCAATCTTAAAATTGTTTATGCTAATTTTAAATAACTTAAATTATTTGTAACTTGTATCAATGATTCAGATTACTGACCTTCAGTGTCTGGGTTATGTCAGATTTGCATTATGGACTATGCACCTGTAAAAGAAAGAAGTTTTATTTAATACATCTAGTTGTTAAAGAGCTAGGAGGAAAGATGCCCTTAGAAATAAAGGGAGTAGGAGCAAAAATGCAGTTCCCCAAATGAGAGGTCAGGGAAGGATTGAGGTCCGGAGGACAAAAATAAATGTGCATATGAGCCGATCCAAGGCCCCACAAAAGGTAAGAGCTCCTTGCCTCTAAGTTGGGATACCTACAGGAGGAGAGGCAATAAGACCCTGCTGCCAAAGACCTGACGTTAACATGGGAGGGATGTATTGAGACCACACATGCAAGTGTACAGATGGCCTCTGGAATGCCAGAGAGTGTTACCAAAGGCCACTAAACCAATAAAGCAAATATGGGTCTCCCTGAGTCAAGCAAGACTCCACCGTCAGCACCAGCTACACCTCACCTGCCTGGAAATACTGTGCAGCAGAGGCAGCCATGTGCCTGTATATCCCAAATCTAATTGGCTATTGGCTCTCCCCTTGGAGAGTAACCCATGGCTGATGCCCCAGGCTTACATCCTCTACAGGTTAGGAGATGTTATAAGCCCAGTAAGACCCTGTCTATAAACAGGGGGAAATTTGTATTCATGGTTAACATTCCACATGTGTCTATGCTAAAGTAACCTACCATAACTATTAGTGCCTTAAATACCTATATATCTAATGGCTTATTCTTATTAGTAGGATCAAAGGTTATTCTGGTCAAACTGTCAGCCCTGAAACAGAAACACCAGAATTGACCAGAGTCCAAATCAACAGCTCCAGAGAGAGTGGACTGTTTACCTCTCATCCACCTGTGCCCTTTTCTTAAGCCTAGGGAACACCTGCGGAAGAGGGGGCATGGTAGAAATGTAAGGGCTGCGATTGGGGTGATTGAAACTACAGCAGTGTAGTCTGGACACTCATTTGATCAACTTGATTGAACAAACAACCTGTCACACCCCCAATGGATGGTGGGCTGTAGGTGTTTGGGCACAACAGCCTGCAAATAGGTTTTGCATGAAGGATGCTTGTACTCATGGATTATCACTTATAGCTAAAAATGAAAAAAAAAAAAAACAACTGAGAGAAAGATGCAGGACAGTTATGGCAGAAGGCTATGATCTGGGATGGGTGGGGGTGGGGGTGGAGGGGGAGGCAAGGAAATAAGCCTGAAACTGAATTGGAAAAAATGTATGAAATGCACAAGAGCATAAATAAAACAAAAAAAAAAAGAAAGGAAAGCCCACCATCAATTAAATTAGGCTATGGTCAGAATGTCAAATTTCAAAATATAAGATGCCAATAACCCAAGCAAGCAGTGCTCATCAAGGAAAAGAGCCAGACGTAGTGATGAAAAGGTAATTCTAAGACAAGCTTAATTAGCTCATGAGAGCAGATAGAGCAATAAAATACAATATCTATAAATTTTGTGTGATAATATATATATATGTATATATATATATATATTCTAAGAGAAGCTGAATTATCTGAGAAAGCAGATAGAGCAATAAAATAACAAATACTATTCTTTTTGTATGATATATATAATATCATATATATATATATATAATATATATATATTATATAATATATATTAATATATATATATATATATATATGTAATGTTGATACCGGAGTCTAGATGGTAGTTGTAGGTCAAACAAAAAATGAAACGATGCTCTATTGGTGACATTTCTTGTTCCAATGGATCCTGTGAAAATAACCACATTGAACTCCAATAACTAGGCCCAATAATAACTTGACTTAATGAAACATATCTTATTGCTGCTGTGTTGAATGTCTTTGTGAAAACAAAGGTAGAGTGCCAAGAAAACTATTACTGTTTTGTTTATTCATTTATTTATTTTTACTTATTATTTTTGTTTTATGTGTATGAGTGCATTGCCTATATGTATGTAAGTGTATATATGAGTGTATTGCCTATATGTATGTAAGTGTATGTATGAGTGTATTGCCTATATGTATGTAAGTGCAGTGGTGTCATGCAATGCACATGAAGGTCAGAAGAGGGTGTCATATCCCTTGCAACTAGAGTCATGGATGGATGTTATCCACTATGTAAGTGCTGGAAATCAAACCCAGGTCTGAAAGAACAGCTAGTGTTCTTAATTTCTGAATGATCCCTTCAGTCTTTCCCAACT
Organism: Rhizomys pruinosus; assembly: GCA_009823505.1. NCBI lineage: Eukaryota > Metazoa > Chordata > Mammalia > Rodentia > Spalacidae > Rhizomys > Rhizomys pruinosus. The sequence continues at coordinate 2,755,560 of VZQC01003599.1, forward strand.
ATAAAATATTTTTAATTACAAAACCCATTTGTGGTATCAATATTTCTAACCAATTTTTATTTATTAATCAAAATTTTCATTTGGTTTTCTTAAGAAAATCCCATGCTGTTTTTATTACTATAGCTCTGTAATATAGTTTGGGGTCTGGTATATTAAAACTCCCAGCATTGTTTTTGGTGCTTAGGATCAATTTGTCTATCCAGGTATTTTGTGATTCTATATGCATTTTAGGATGTTTTTCTTTTTATTTCTTTTTTTAAAAATTTTATTTATTTATTTATGTGTATGAATGTACTGTTTGCATGTAGGTTTGTGCACCCGTGTCGTGCAATGTCGCGGAGTACAGAAGAGGGTGTTGGATTCCCCTGGAACTGGAGTTCTCCTGGAATTGGAGTTACAGATGGTTCTCAGCCACCATGTGGGTGCTGGGGATCGAACCCGGGTCTCTGCAAGAGTAGTCGGTGTTCTTAACCTCTAGGCCATCTCTCCAGCCCCAGGATGTTTTTCTATTTCTGTGAAGAATGTCACAGGAATTTTCATTGGGTTATTCAATCTAAAATTTATTTTTGGTAGGATGGTTATTTTCATGATATTAATTCTACCAACCCATGAGTATGAGAGGTCTTTCCATCTCCTTGTGTCTTCTTCAAATATTTAAACTCTTCATTGTAGAGGCCTGTAATGTCTTTGGTTAGGTTTATTCCTAGAATTCTTTTGGGGGGGGGCTATTGTGAATGAGAACATTTCTGTGTACTCTAAGTGATTGTTATTAATATACAGAAAGGTGCTGGATGTGGTGGTGCACCACTTTAATCCTAGCACTTGAGAGACAGAGGCAGGTGAATCTCTGTGAGTTCAAGGCCAGCTTGGTCTACATAGAGAATTCCAGGACAGCTGGAGCTACAGGGATACCCTGTCTCAAAAGACACTCCACACACACACACACACACACACACACACACACACACACACATATATATATATATATATATATATATATATACATATAAATATGAAAGGCCTACAGATTTTGTAATTTTTTTAGAAATAATAAATCTCATTCTTTTTTATTTTTTATTAATTTTATTTATTTCTGTATGTGTATGAATGTACTGTCTGCATGCAAGTTTGTGCACCCGTGTCGTGCAATGCCGCGGAGGTCAGAAGAGGGTGTCGGATTCCCCTGGAACTGGAGTTCTCCTGGAATTGGAGTTTCAGACGGTTCTCGGCCGCCATGTGGGTGCTGGGGATCGAACCCAGGTCCTCTGCAAGAGCGGTTGGCACTCAACCACTAGGCCATCTCTCCACCCCCTTGTAATTTTTTTTTAATCCTGCCGCTTTGCCAAAACTATTGATCATTTCTAGAAGAAGATTTCTTAGCTATAAAATTATATCATCAGCAAATAGGGATAATTTGATCTCTTCTTTTCCAATTGGTAACCCTGTTTTCTTAATGCTGTAGCAAGAGTTTCAAGCATGTTATTGAAAAGGAGTGGAGATGCCAGGTAGCCTTGTTTCCTGATTTGCATGGACTACTTCCAGTTTTTCTCCATTTAGAATGATGTTGGCTGTGGGTTAGATGCATGTAGTTTTAAGTATGTTGGGGATTGTTCTCTTGGCTAGCTGTATGTCGATTTACATTTAGGTGTGTTCTCTCAAGTCTAATTCCCTCTAGGACTTTTATAGTAAATGCACAGTGGATTTTGTACAAGTACTTTTCTGCATTTATTGATATGATAGTGTTATTTATCTGATAATTACTTATATGATCAATTAAATGGAGTCCATATGTATGATTAAGTCTATTTGATTAATTACATTTTTGACTTACAATGAATCGTCTGTGCATCTCTGGAATAAAGCTAACTTGATCATCCTGCTATGTAGCCTTGGCTGGCTGGAAATCACAGTCTTCCTGCTTCAGTCTCTCAATAGCTGGGATTATATATGCACATAATAGCACCTGGAAAATGGGACCTTTAAAAAATGTATTGAGTTGAGGCTGAAGAGATGGCTCAGTGATGAAGAGCCCTGGCTGCTCTTGTAGAGGACCTGGGTTTGATTTCCAACACCCATATGGCAGCATACAACTGTCATTAACTCCAGTTCCAGGGGATTTGATGTCCTCTTCTAACCTCCTCAGGCATTACATGACATTAACATTCATGCAAGAAATACACCCACACACATAAAATTAAAAACAATAAAATACGTTTAAATTATCTTACAAAAATTTATTTTCTATGCGTGCATGTATGTGTGCTTGTGTGTTTTTGCTTGTGTAACTGTACCTGTGTGCATGTGTATGGATGCTTGTGTATATCTGATGCATATGTATGAGTATGCATGTATGCAGATATGTGTGTGGTAGAGACATGTGTGCATGTATTTACATCTGTGCATGCTTGTATGCACATGTGTTCATGCATGCATATCTATGTACATGTATGTGTGTATGTGCCATTGATTATGCTTGGAGGTCAGGAGACAACGTGTCAAGCTTATTTCTGTGCTTCCACTGTGTGGGTTCCAGGGATGAATTCCAGTTACTAGGCACATTTACCTGGTGAGCCGTCTTTGAGGCCATAGATAGATAGATAGATAGATAGATAGATAGATAGATAGTGTTTTTTTAAATTGTCATTCCTTTTGAAAATGTACAAAATTATACTTTAAACAGAATTTTTTTTTTTTGCGGTTCTCAGCCTCAGCCTTTAAGGGCTGCACTATCCCTCCAGCCCACTTTAAACAGAATTTTTAACCCTGTATTCGTTAATAATACTTTGGATACAATTTGAAAATAGAGCTGATGCCTTATTATCTGCACATGAATGAGATCTCTTTTTTTTAATATTAGTATTGTCAGTGTCCCCTCCTCTTCTTCTCTTGTCCTTCCCCCTCTTTTCAACAGATTCTCTTTGTAGTCCAGGCTGGTGTTGAACTTCTATCCTTTGCTTCTGCCTCAGGCTCCAGAGTGCTGGGATTATAGGCAAGCCCCACCTGGCTAATAGTTCATCTCAAGGGTTCCTGCTTGCTTTCCTCATAAGTGGCCCTAAATATTTTTAAAATAGTAAGACTGATCACTGAAGCAACAGTACACACACACAGACCACAGAGTCTTCTTCTTATGACACAAGGTCAAGCTGTTACAGTTCAAACAACAAATGAAACAAGAATCCCAAATGTGAGAACATGGCTAAAATACTCCCTGTGGTGAGTTCAGGGAACATCTTTGGACTGCTCTCCTGAGTGTAACAGAAGCAAACTGATAACTCTAGGTCTGCATTTCTTGTTATTGAGATCCACGGTGCCCCCCCCCCCCCCAGGGAGCAGAGAAGCCTAGTGTCAAGCAGACCCTGCATCCAGTTCATGGTTGTTTGGTGGTGGATATCACTTGTTCAGAGCTGCAGCCACTGATAAATTGCCAGGAAATAAAGAGTATTTTCTTGCACATCCATGAGTGAGTCATATACATAAAAAAGACGTTAAGGTGGTGGGCAGACTTGTTGGTAAGAAGGGTTGCAAATGGAGAGGGAGGAAGGTGGGAGGATAACGGTGGGTGAGAGCAATGGAAAGTTGTTTCATAATGATCTGACTCTGTTAAAACAAAAGTGGATAACAGTTTCTTATTTAAAGAGTATCAGAAAAATAAAATTAAAACTCCTAAGATTTTTAGCACATGCCTTTTAGCACAAGCTAGCTGCATTTTTAAGTAATAGAAAGTGTAAGAATATTTGTGGTTGTATATAAAGAAACACTATTCCTGTGACTGTACAGATTTAAATCTCTAAAAACTGCTTTTCTAGTTCAGATAGCCACACTAAGCTCTTCTTAAAATATATAAAGACATTTCTTAAGAGAGATTTTATTTTTGTATATGATATAAAATTTAAATAAACAACTTGGATAATGTTCCTTTGCCAAATATAGTCATTTCTTTATTGTTCCAAAACTTCAAATATTTCATTAAAATATATTTGAAAATTACATACAAGCGCTCATACTGTACTTGTACTTTCTATATTTTAAATCAGAATTTTGAAACTGTTTTTGCACAAATAGCTCAGTTACACCCACAAATCACTGAATCTATTTAGCATCTTTTGAAGAGGTGTAATTTTTTGAAAAATGTGACATTTGTTTCTGTGTCAGTGCATTTGTCAACATTAGTGTAATTAGCTCAAGTCTCACCAACTAGCTGCTGCAATCTGTTCAGAAAGCAACTTTGAATTTTGAATAGTCTTAGGGATTCCAGCTACAGTTAAAATCTCTGTGATATGCCTTAAGTTCAGATATGTATGAAATAAAGAAGCAAGGTCTTTAATAAAGTGAAGTTAGTTTAAAACAATGCAAGCTCTAGTATAGAACAGTACCATCATTTTAAAATACTAACACCATTTAGCAAAGTATGAAAATAGTGATGCTCAGGAAATCACTGGTGACCTGAAATATAATTATTTTTATTCAGTAAATAATAGCATGGCGCATTACAATCGCTTTAAATGTAAGAAGAGTCAAACTTAGAATAATGTAAGTCATAAAAAATGGTTAAGATAGGATCATAAGGTAGAAACCTGTCTCTACAACAAAAAGCAGTCAGGTAAACACTATTATAAAAGGCTAAATTAAAAAGGATATATTACAATAGCTTATTTACAAGAGTGAGAGAAAGAGAGAGAGGGACAGACAGACAGAAAGACAGACACAAACACACAGAGATGAGAAAGAGAGAGAGAGAGAGAGAGAGAGAGAGAGAGAGAGAGAGAGAGAGAATGTAGTAGAGTCCAGAGGACAAGATGAAGGCAATGATTCTTTCATCCCAACATGCAAGTCCCAGTATGCTAATCAAGTGTGCAGGCTTGGTGACAAGACCTTGGTCTGCTGAGCCATCCTGCAGGTCCTGAAAGGCTACATTGTCCTGGATAAATCAAAAGTAAGATTTTATCTAATTACATTTTGGACACAGATGGTCTTAGATTAAGAGAAAATTTTTAGAAAGTGTGAGAGAAAACCTGTTTTGTCTTTTCTGTGCCAGTATAGAATATTCTTAGACTTGAAAGCATATTTGAGAAACAAATAATAGAATGTGCTATCTTTGAATGTGAAATTATGCTATGAAAATATTCATTACTGCGCACAATTGGTCTCTTGATTTCAATGGATATTTTACATGGATCAACAAAAAGGGGAGGGTTCTAAATATTTATTTGCATATTAATTTAGCTGACTGAAGAATTAGGGTTATTTTAAATCTTGTAGATATTTAATATTTTATGTCATTTTCCCTGCAATGATATACAATGTGCTTGTGTGTGCGTGTACACACACACACACACACACACACACACAAGCATGACCCTCTTTTCAAGAATTTTATGCTAAAATGGGAGAGAAAGATAGTTATACGATGGAAAGTAATTTCATTGACAAAGTCCAAATTACACACTCAAATGTAGCAATATTGTAGAAGAGATGCTTGTTTTGATCAATTATCTAAACTGGTTGAAATGTGTTCTTGAATGAGCATTTCAGGTGAAAGGTGTGATGAAATCAGAGATGGGGAAAGATGAGTGGTCAAATTATGTAAATGGAGTGCACTTGAAGGGGTGAGTTAACCAAAGGTCTTCAGCGAATGCATTTGTTCATCAGCAAGTAAACATAAAATAATCTGTTCATTTTTACTCCTGTTTTATTTTCAGTAGTAGAGATGATTGGCATAGCCTTAGTGCTTAAAATACATAAATCATCCAGACTTGGCGAGAACATGAATATCCACAGTCATGTTAATACGGAAAACTGATTTTAGAGAAGACAAAAAATGTAGAAACAAACTTCTGCGTTTCTTAGGATGGTGACCTATCTTCTACTAGGATCAAAATGTGGGAGCACTGGGCTCACCTTAAAGTGTGTACGGCAGTTCTTAGAGTAAACTCCACTTGGTGATATATGAGTGTCCATCTGGTAGGGCAACAGATCACCTTTTTTTTTTTTTTTTTTTTTCTTACTTTACCCCAGTTAAATAGATGAAAGAAGAACTGAGTTTTGAGGAAATTAGGATTGGAGAGACATCAATAGTTCCTGAATCAAAATGAATTAAGGATGTTGAATGGTACCTAAAATTGGTAAGAATGAACCTCTAACCTTGCTCTACCTGTGCAAGGTCTACTTTCGATGTTCGCTAGGTACCATGATGGTGCTGGGTTGTAGAGTTGCCATTTATCAAGTTAGGAGAGAAAAAAATTGTTTCTAATATGATAGTAATTTTTTATCAAAAATGTAAGGGACATTGAATCAAATATACTTTTTCTGAAACTGTTGTGATAATTACATGTTCTTTCCTTTAGGATTTTTAATACAGAGTATTGGAACATTTTCTTCTCTCCTTCCTTCCTCCCTTCCTCCCTTTTTTTTTTTTTTTTTTTTCTTTTTCTTTCTTTTCTTTCTTTCTTTCTTTCTTTCTTTCTTTCTTTCTTTCTTTCTTTCTTTCTTTCTTTCTTTCTTTCTTTCTTGTTGCTTGCCATTGTTCCCAGCTGTACTGATAGGTTACTAAACAATGCGTTCATCTTATAGTCTTAGGGAAAAGTTCATTTCCTTAAGCATAACATTCTTTTACAACATGGAGTATTTATCTGGTGATCTTTGGTTGAAAATGTTCATGTTTATGGGAGAAACAAACATGTATTATTTTTATTATTACTATTTCTTTTTTGCTGCACTGTGTTGTTTGAGTTACTAAGCAGAGAAATCCTAGCTTTATAAAATTGTTTGAGAAGCAAATCCTCCTCTTTATCATGTGTTGGTGAAATAAATTCTGCAGAATAGATATAATCTATTCCTAAATTCTTGAGAGAATGCATTGGTGCAGTAATATGTGTATAAGGATTGCGTTTTAGAAGGCATTCACTTCAAGATCATTCAAGTTATTGAGTACCATGCATTGTGGTGCATGTGTAAGCTTAGAACTTTGGAGGCAGAGGCAGGAAGATCAGGCTGTGGAGGTCATCCTGTCTGCATATCTTATAGTTTGTGCTACAGGAGACCCTGTCCACAAACAAACAAACATCATATGTCTATTCTGCTCATAGATTTACTGGTATGGGAAACATACATTAATTGGTTTATCTAACTTATCAAGTTAATATGCAGATAGTTTTTGTAGCATTATAATATATTCTCTAATATTCTAATGGAGTAGGCAATAATAGTATATTTCAATAGCATCAGAATTGGTGGAAAATGGAGCTTTTATCCCTTTTGCTTATAAGTTTGGTTTATGACTTTACTCACAGGTTTATTGGTTTGCTGCTTTGCTCAAAGATTTTTACCCATTTTAATTTTATTGACCCAATGATTTATTATCCCTTTATCATTCAGTTATATTAAAATTTTCCTTTATTTTCTAGTTGTTCGTAGAATTATATAGTGTTAATTTGAAATGACTTATAACATACACATTTGACATTATCATTTTTCAATGATATATACTGTGTTAGTTTTAATGGATTTTTAAATAAATAATTTTTAATTCTTTTAACATTATGTATTAAATCAATTTTGATATGAAAATTACTTGAACAGTTTCCTGTTATATTTCTCCTATATACTCCTGTTTAATTTCAACATGCTCAGAAAATACATTTTGTGTGTGTTCAAGTATTAACTCTCTTAAGTTTTTATCACAACAACGTTTACAGTAGAGCCCGCTTAATTTTCAGTGTATGTCTTAAATGAATGAGTAAATGGATCAGTTGAATATTCTATAAATGTCAGTTAGGTCCAGTTAATTGATATTGTTGTTCACTCCAACAAATTAATTTTCTTGCAATTAGTTTTATACATATTACTGAAAGAAGAGTTTTAATGTTACCGACCACAAATGTGGACTTGTCTAATCATCTTTCTTTATGTCCACTCTTTCACTCTGTTCCTACATGAACACATATTAATGTTGCCATGTTGCCATAATGAGTAGATACTTGACTCAGTTTTTAGTGTTTTTGTTTCTCTCTCTACTCCAGATAAACACTTTGGCTTTGAAGTCCATCTTGATAATGATATAATCATTTAAAATTTCTTTGATTAGCATTTGCACAATACACTATTTTTCATAATTTTAAGTTAAAATAATCCATTGTCTTTTGAACACGTTAGCCTGACTTCTGGTCTTAAAAGTTTAATTTACTGTCAACATTATTGTTGGCCAAAGGACAATGTTTAGTGTAGCTATCAAGAGCTTGTTGGTCTTTAATTTACCTGAGATTTCATTCATTTGATTAATAACAATGCATTTGGCTTACTGGCCTGATAACCATTTATCACTGCATTATGTTCCTCTGGTGGGCTTTTTCAGTTCCCTGTGTAAATAAATTTCTGCACTCTTCACCTCTTGATGGCTTATTCCTCTTTGTATAGTATTCTTTTTTTTTGGGGGGGTGAAGTGTTTATTTGGCTAACATCTCCTGGGTCACAGTTCATCACTTAGGGAGTCCTAGGTAGGAACTCAGGGCAGGAACCTGGAGGCAGGAGCTGAGGCACAGGCCACGGAGGAATGCTTCTTACTGGCTTCCTCCCCTGGCCCATGCCCAGCTTGCTTTCTTATATCAACAACCTGCCCAGGAGTGGCACCACCCATAGTGGGCTGGGCCCTCCTACATCCTTCAACAATCAAGACAATACTCCACAGATGTGGCCACAGGCCAGTCCAATGGTGGCAATTCCCCAGTTGAGGCTCCCTCAACCCAGGTGTGTCAAGTTGACACTAAAGCTATCTAGCAAAATAGATCCGTTGTCAACTTGATACACATAACACATCACTATTAGCCCATCACCTTTCCACTTCTTGTCCCCAAGATATGATGTTAACATTAATATCACAACATAAGACATTATAACCTTAAAAGTCCTTAAAAAGTTCAAACACTTAAAAGCTTACTTTTTTTTTCAAAAGTCTAAACTGTGGGCTCCTATAAAATCCAAAACAAGTACTGTCTTATTTCAAAGGGAAGAATCAGGCACACCTAAACAAAACATAAGTCCAAAAAAGTAGTTCAAGGCTGGATATCTGGGATTCACTCACCATCTTCTAGGGTCCAAAAGGTTTTGGTAGCAACATGCCTCTGACTCTGCTGTCCACAGCACACACATCTCATCTTACAGGTCCAGGACAGCTCCATTCCACACCTGCTGCTGCTCTTGGTGGTCATCCCAGGGTCCAGGGTCCTGGAATCTCCAAAAAGCTGGGGTCTCCACTGAAATTGAGGCAGCACCTTCACCAATGGTCTCTTCTGACCTCTTCTGGTGCAAAGTCTCAGCTTCTCTCCATGACCTCTGCAATCTTGGGGTCTTTGTTGCAACAGAGGCGCACTTTCACCAGTTATCTTCCATGGCCTCTCACAGTGTCAAGCCTTAGCTGCTCTCTGTGACCCCTTCACATTTCAACACCAGAACCATGTAGGAGACTCTTACACATTACCAAGTTCTGCTTCCAGCTTGAGATGGAGGCTCCCAGTCTCCTCTGGACTACAGCTTCTGTGTGCTGACCCTGAGGAAATTTTTCTCAGAAGATTTGACCACAGTGATGCTGGTCTCTGCTACTTACATCTGATTTTTCAGCCCCAGGTAAACAGTATCAATTGTCCCAGTTTAAAACAAAAAGGTTTCACTTTAGGTTCTGGTCTCTTGTTACTTACAGCTTATTCTTCAGCCCCAGCCAACCCACAGATTCTCAATTCAAAAATATCTTACAAGCAGCCTTGTTGGTCTTTGTTTCCCTTTGAAGCTTCACATGCCAGGCCTCCATCATCTATAACTCTTTTAGCATAACTTTTCCAAGCTCCACAGCAACAAACTCTAGGCACTCAATGGCTTTTCCAGCCCAAAGTTCCAAAAGCACCCACGATCCTCCCCAAAACACCAAAGTCAGGTCTGTCACAGCAATAGCCTACTGTCTGGTACCATTTTCTGCCCTAGTTTCTCTTCAGTTGCTGTGACAAAACAGTTTGAATAATACAAACTTGGGGAGGAAAGTGTTTATTTGGCTCACATCTCACTGGTCACAGTTCATTAGGGAACCCAAGGTAGGAACTCAGGGCAGGAACCTGGATGCAGGAGCCGTGGAGGAATGGTACTTCCAGGCTTGCTCCTCTGGCCCATGCTCATCCTGCTTTCTTTTAAAATACAAAACAACCTGCCCAGGGGTGGCACTGTCCACAGTTGGCTGGGTCCTCCCATATCCCTCTGGAATCAAGCCAGTACTTTACAGACATGGCTACAGGCCTGTCCAATGGAGCCAATTCCCCAATTGAGGCTCCCTCAACCCAGGCGTGTCAAGTTGACACTAAAGCTATCTAGCACAATGGATGACTCCAACATAGCACAATTATGGTAAATGCACTGATGATAACTATCCACTGGTGTACTGGAAAATACCTAAAGAAGGCATATGGAAAGGACCTTATAGTTTAATCACTTGTGTATTATAGCCAATAAGCTGAAAATTACGCATGCACAGAGCTTGTCCATCATCAACCTAACCTGCCCTAGGCAGGTGAGATCATATAAGCAGCATTGCAGACCTGGGCCAATCAGAAGACAACGAGAGAAGAGCGGGAATGCAAACGGTACATAACCCCTAACCCTGTCCCCAATAAATGAGTCCCCAACAGCTCACCCTCTGTCTGTCATCACCTGACTCCCAGGGTCTTTGTTTTGACTCTGCGCCTCTCACCCCCATGCCTTCTGTCAGACCTTGAAATTCCTCAGCAGACCTGGGGGATTGACTACACCTGGCGCCCAACATGGGTTTTCGACACACACCACCCCCTGCCCCCACCCCGTGCTTACGAGGCACCCCCTTCCTTGAGGCCCCATTATGTGTTCTTTGCCCTTTTGGCCGGCGTTTGGGTGACCCCCCCCCCCCCCCCCCCCACAGACCCCTCTCCTCCCTTACCATTTCCTGCTGTCATGGATAATGTTCCTCCCCACATTCGGGAACCATGGACGGCTGCTCCACTCCACCAGACCCGTGGCCTTAAAATGAAATCCTGGGACTTGGATTCATTTGGGAGGAGGCCGCTTGCTTTGCCCCGCCTCACCATAATTGCAAACCTTAAGGTTTTGCAGAGGTTTTGCAGTTTCGCCTCAGCAGAGGATGTTCTGCGTGAGCACAACTCAGCCTGCCACAAAAACACAGAGGAGAAGTTGATCCTGCCCTGTGTCCTTGACTTTCACCAGGATGAGGAAGGTTCCTCCCCATCCCCCCACCAAACTCCCTTCAGATTGCCCCTGCTAGGGATACTCATTTGCCCCTCACCAATATACCCTTGGAGGGGGGCCCAGGAAGCTCTCTCCCACCAGAGGGACTAGAGACACCTCTTTCGGCTGGCTGTGTCTTTTGTATAGTATTCTTTACTCCTACACTGACCCACATTCCAGAAGTTTCTTCATTTTGAAGGCCTGGTATTTTAGATTATGTGCATTATGATATTTTCTTAATTCATCCATATTGCAATAGACATTTAGGTTGTTTCCCTATGATGCTGATATAGGCAGTGCTGAGATGGAAATATTTAAGCCAATGGTTTATTTTTTATTTTTTTTTTTAATTTTAAATTTTAATTTATTTTTTGTATGTGTATGAATGTACTGTCTGCATGTAGGTTTGTGTACCCATGTCGTGCAATGCCACAGAGGTCAGAAGAGGGCGTCGGATTCCCCTGGAACTGGAGTTCTCCTGGAATTGGAGTTACAGACTGTTCTTAGCCGCCATGTGGGTGCTGGGGATCAAACCTGGGTCCTCTGTAAGAGCAGTCGCACTCTTAACCGCTAGGCCATCTCTCCAGCCCCCTTAAGCCAATGGTTTATTATGCTTTTTAAATTTATTTCTGACAAATGACGGGATTGCTAGGTCATGTGGCAAATTTTAATAATTTTTAAATTAATTGCCACAATATTCCTTATAGTGGTTGAATCATTTTTCTTTTTTATTCTTTTTTTTTTTTTTTTTTTTTTTTTAAGACAGGGTCTCCCTGTAGCCCCAGCTGTCCTGGAATTCATTCTGTAGACCAGGCTGGCCTGGAACTCACAAAGATCTGCCTGCCTCTGCCTCTTGAGTGCTAGGATTAAAGGCATGTGCCACCAAGCCTGGCTAGCATCATTTTTCAATTCTAACAATGTGTAAATTTTGTGATTTCTTTATATCCTCATCAAAACTTATTTTATTATAGGAGATATTTTGTTAGTATTAAGGGTTACCTTAATATGGTTTTGGTTAACATATGGTTTCTTTGACAAAGTGTCACTATAAGTCTACTACATTTTCATGTGTTTTTCCCTTTGGATATTGATTTGTAGGGGTCTATTACATACTTTAGTGTCTACATCATTATTAGATATATGACTTTTAGTTTGGTTCTAATGCTAGTTTACAGTGAACTTGAATGTTAGGGCTTTTCTAACTATTTCTAGTTCTTACACATTTTCAACATGTATTCTTTCTTTCCATTGGCTTCAGTACACTATTTTTTCCACATGATTCCAGTGTCTTTCAAATACTGCAAAATTTTGATTATACCCTCTTTGAAATATTACATGATTAGAGAAATAGTCTTGTTCAGATCCTGAGAACACTGATATTTCTGCTGTAGAGACTAGATCTTATTAAACATTGTCACTTTCCTTTATTTACTGGATGTTTTAACATCAGTCCAGTCAAGCGCTGTAATGCTTTTTAGATCTTTATTGTCAGTCATCCAGGAGCCTGTTTGAGATGCACGTTCAATTTAGTTCAGTTTCTAAGTTGTTAATACATTATCTTTACATTTTTAGATTCACAAGTATGTGGTTTAGTAAGGAGCTCATAGTTAATCTTTCTGAGTTGTTCTCTTCAATCTTCGCTGTTCTCCAAATACTGTCTCTTTCCCAGTCATTCCCTTCTTTAGCACAGCAGAACATGATTTACAACTTTGGAAAGAACAGATTCAAAGGTACATAACAGAAACAAGAAGGGGGGGTAGTGAAGGCAAGAGACTGATTTAGAGAAAGACAAAGAAAGGGAGAGAGAGAGAGAGAGAGAGAGAGAGAGAGAGAGAGAGAGAGAGAGAGAGAGAAATTTTGCACTGAACTCATTCAACTTTGATTTCTTCAATGCAGAGGTCGTTTTCTACCCTTCAGTGAGCTGGCTCCTACAGGTTCTTGCTGAAAAACAAGTAGCTTGGAAACTGCAACGCAACAGGATAGGAAAACTGGCAAAACAAGTGAGCTGCCCCCACCCCTGACATTTTACCCTCTTAGGCTCACAGTTCCGTGCTTGCTGATGCATCTCTGTTAATGCCACAAGGCATACTTTTTCCTGCAGATTTCTTTCTAGCAAATACTGAGAAAGAATATGTAAATACTGCAATTTTGTTGGCATCTTAGACTTTTATGTATTCTCCAAATTACCTTATGTTACATTATTTTCAAACTGCAAATTATGAGTTTTGCCTCCTGTACAGGTTTTGTAGTTATATTCCACAAGGACATAAAAGTATCTGTGTGTTCCCTATGACCTACAGTTGCAAATTTTATCATGACAATGTGGCATAAGTACTGTTAACGACTACAATTTCAGATTTGAATATAAATATCTGAATTTCTTAGAAGTCCCTTTTCCTTGACATCTCATGATGGAATTTTCAGCTTTTTAAATCTTTGCTCATTCTTGCTCTTAGTCACCTTTGTTTTGGGCTTAATATATAGACCCTTTCTTCATTACTAATTTATTATTTCATCCAAAATGAGATATTTCTAAACTGGTACTAGAACCAGGCCTGCATATAAATTTATGGTCAGAAACTTTTTTTTTGAGTAATATATATATATATATATATATATATATATAGATATATATATATATGTNTACCAGAGATACACTTTCTACTGTCGCCAGGGAAGCACTCAAGGGGAATAACTTTCTCAAAATCAACCACATACCCTCGCGGAACCCGCCCGCATAGAAACCTCCACCAACTAAAAAAGCGCTTCTTGAATAATTTTTGTAACTTCTATGCATTATCACAGTGCAAATAAAGCATGGAACTAGGTTAGCAAGCCAAGATGCCTAGTACTACTATCGGATATGACTCAAACACATCATTCTGAATATTGTCAAATCAAAGATGAAGAAATAAATCTGAAGTATTTGGCCATATACTCATTGTCCTGGAACTGACGAAAATGATAATAAATTCCATAATGAAAAACAATGATGGTCAGTTGAGACCTCTAATATTTAGAAGCATTAGTCGCTAGTCAGAGAGACTAGATCTTTCTATAAGCGCCTGGGTGAAGTAGTCATCTTCAAATATTACAGTGGAAAGAATGAAAGATAAGATAGTCAATTGTTATTCTAGTTGAATCCATGATAGCTAGAGATAAACTGAGATTGAACGATAAACAATGGAGTGAACGGCTAAAATGTCGAGATCCGTTATAAACAACTTGAATAGGAATCATGCAAGAAATTCAATGAAGTGAACAAGAAAGCAATACAAAACGAGAAGATCTATAAGTGAATTAATAATTGTGTTGATGGTCCCTTTGTGGAGAATTGAGGTAACATTAAGTATATGACAGACCGTCTTTAGCTCAGGTAAATTATAAAAAAGCAGCTGAAAAACACTCAATAATGAATCATTGATGAACAGGGAGAATTTATCCAACAGACAGAAAAGATCAGACATCATCATTGACTATTATGGCATTCGATGACACTATTACTTGGCTTTAGAATAAATAATAATCGATTATCAATCGCTTAGGTAGTTAAATAGTGATGCTCATTATATACATTGAAATGTGGTAATCCTCCCACTTGTCAATCAGAATGACGGCTTACGCAACTGCTCCTTGTACGGTACAATTGTTCCCCGGTTACCTCCTTGACTTTTCCGAACGAGACCTCCAGGAATATTACTGCTTGAATATTGAAAAGTGATGGTGAAAGGACGGACCATTCGTGTGTAAGTCGGTAATTGGATAGTCTATCTAACCCTCCACATTAAAAATCTTCCCAGCGTCCTAGCCAATGAGTTGTCGATGCGCATGGACATGTTTCTCTATGAGAAAACATTTCAAAACAATCCTTCACTTACGCATATATTATTCACGTTTAAAGATTGGGGTGTTCGAAGGCATTACTTTCAGCAGAAGGGAAGGTTTATTACGACTAATCTACCATGTCCTTCTATTATGGAATCTTCTCATTGGCTACATGGCTTCTCATGAGTGAGAGAAGAGCCAGGTCATCCGAATAGACTTTGGATAACATTCATACCTAACACATAGGTAGTACGCCAATCTCTGTAAGGGAACCCAGATCGGTAAGAATCGTTTCTAACATAATAAGACTTGCAAATCTACATCTTACGACGCACAAGTTATAGAAGGTACTCGATCATTCATCGGACCAGGAATCTGGGTTTCAAATACCACTCCATTTGTATTGCATAGCGCAGAGGATGAGTTCACAATATAGAAAATGCAAATAAATAGGACAGTGGCCTGTTATCGTGGGTCGATCCCAACACGGATATATGTAAATTAGAACTGAACAAGATTCATAAAGTTCCAAATACGATGTTTACACTCATATTCTATTGAGTGCGTGAATAGAAGACCTTTCGGTAAGAAATCCATCGTGTACCCTATTCAGTTGTCTGGTATAGTGGATTCTACGAAGAGATAATCTGGGAGGTTGGGCTTACTCGACATGGTTCTCCTTAAATGTAAGGTCTAGAGAGCTATATCATCAAGCCTAATATAATTCTTAACTGGGATGAATGGCTAGGCACGGATTACATTAACAGGTAGGCGATACTAATGGGCATGGCTCGAGCCCTCATGTTCAGCCACTCGCTCTCTCAATATACGTGTGAAAACTATCCTTGGACTAGGCGTGACTAAAGTCTGCAGAAGAAAATAGGAAATTAAAAGAATAGGTGGCTAATTGTGAAAAGAGAGAAAATGTGCTTCAAAATACAACGTCTACCGTTTTGGTCCTAAGTATGCACTATTGAGTGCTTTTATATAAGCGGTAATGTTTAAATCCTATCACTCCACCAGAAAAACTAGAAATGATTATAGGAAGATCGATGTAAGAGTGGCATGGACCGGGAATTAACCTAAGAAGTAAGAAAATCAGTAATTCTTTTCATTACAGTGCCACAGAATGGCAACCTCAGAATTTTGAAAGCGTTTTACAAGGTGTTAGATGACATTCTCAAGTTTTACTTGTCATCCTTTACGCATGCAAATCTATAATTTAAGCTTTACAATATCATTTCACTAAAATGCAGAATATCATCGCCGCAGGTACCGAACTATTAAAGGGACTCAAGAGCGCTACGCAAAAGATTCTTCCTAATCTATCACGAAAGTATTACACATGTGCCCAGAGGGTGGGACAACTATCAAGAAAAGACAAGACAAACTCAGAAAGATGCGGGAATATAAATCTCACTTTGTTCATTCCTTATCTTAGACAAAATCTGTATATTGCCTCTCTTGCAGAATATGGGAAAATTATTATTGAGTGATTCTTCAGAGTAGTAAGTTAAGTGATGAAATGCAATTCGTATACCGCCAAATCTCTTAAGTCAACGAATTTAATATCCACATCCTATTTTTTAAAAATTATCCTGGAATTAGAGTAGTTCCTTCATCAGGCTTGGGAGGGACAGGGACAAGCTCTCGTTAAATTCTTCTAGTTTTGGTAAATCAAAATGACAAGGAATAGCCGAAGAGCCAAACCCTGAGTATGAATAAGAGGTACATAGGTATCAGGGGAGATCTCCCTATAATTTCTGCCGGCATGACTTCAAGCTACTAGTAAGGGTCATCTACCAGCGCTTATTAGTCATCGTACTGTATCAGCTTTGCTGGACTGGCCATCACAATCAGATACCTGTTTGTGTCCTCGGAACCTTGATAACAAAACCGTTGAGGCATGCCAAACTCTGAGACACACATCAACAAACATTTCGTGAGAGTTCTTAGCCCATTCATTAGCCTTCTTGTACAAGGCGGGGACCTAAGATATGTGTCCATTAACGGATTGAAACACACACAATGCGAAGAAGATCTAATGCAGCATTTTGCCTCTTTTTAGACAGTGGTTGTGGGCACACAACAGGTGCTGAGGATGGTAACGGCAGCTGTGTGAATGAAATTGATATTAGTAACCTCTGCCTAGAGCTCCTTGAATCTGTACAAAATGGGCTCAACTATCCTCATGTTGGAGTTAAATGTATCTCTACACTCCGTAAAAGAAATACGTCACAACTCTGACGGACACAATCTGAAGGAATAAGTTGGTAGCAGCCTCTAATCTTGAGGTCAGGACTCTGCCATTAGTGATAAAGACTTACTAAAATACAGAGGCAGGCAGCTGAGCAATCAGAATTTAGGAAGGTTGATCAAGTTGGCATCATTTCAGTTATGTCATGATATCTCATTAAACTCAAAGGCCTTTGTACATCAAAAGAAACAAAAAGCGGGAGATCGGAGAATCCTTACGATATAAGATGGGAGGTACTAACCTTCTACTCCGGCAGATCACTTCCATCGTCTTGTTTAGAACGCCCACTGGATTTACCATGAATATAACTAAACTACTAAAAAAAAAGAAAAGAAAGAAAAAATAGTGACCCACTCGATAAAGTGGAGCAAAGAGCAATGAACAGAAGACTGTCACGAGTGAGGAACTTAGGAGATGTCGCTGAACGCTAAAACATATTAATCAAAGTGTTGCGGAGTTTTATTTATTATTAATGTTTCTCTCTAAATTATATATTAAGGAAATGTCATTTTAAAAACCAACTTCAATTGGATTATATTCATCTGCTCTCCACAGTACTAAGTCTTGGTTGGTGGGTTGCTTAGAGAGATATGTTTAAAGCTGTTTAAGAGTGTGGACAGCCACTCTATGCAGTAGTCATAAGTCACGCTGATAATGTACCGACCGCGGGTTCGTCCCCAGCCACCACAATGGCAGACCAAGAACCGTCTGAGAGACTACAATTGCCCAGAAGCTACCAAAGTTTCAGGTGAACTCCGACACCTCTTCCTCTGACCACCGTGGTATTTGCACGACATGGGTACACAACTTGCATGCAGACAAGCTATATGAGGGTTCATCAATCAAAACAGAAGAATAATAAAATGTAATTGAAAAATCTTAAAAAGAAGACTGGTTACGGATCAAGAAAACAAACATGATTACCAAGTGCGCTGGAGAGGTGTGTGGAAAGGGGAATCGATCGCATGCTGTCGGGAATGAAACTGGTGTACAACCACTGTGGAAAACAGTGTGGAGATGCCTTAAAAACACTCAAATGAGCCTCGCACCTGACCCAGCCATACCACTCCTGGGTATATCTCAAAAAGACTCATCTGCCGCACATAAAAGAGATACTATGCCAGCATGTTTAATGTGCACTCTCTTCACAAATAGGAAAGGTACGGAACCAACAAGCGCCCTAAACCTGATGGGTGGATAGAGAGAAAAATGTGGTACATCTACACACTGACTGGACAGTTCTATGCAGTGGTTAAGAAGGACGGACAATCATGAACTTTGCAGGTAATGGATGGAGCTAGAATATTTCATGCTGAGTGAGGTAACAAACTCCCAGGATAAATACTACAACAACCATATGGGTATCCCTCATCCGCCTGGCATGACTCAGTCGCCAACTCCACCTATTGGTTAGGCAACTAACTCACATTAGGTCTGACACAACTGGGTTCTTATATTGTGAATCCCCTTAAAACTAAATAAAATAAAAATTATAAAAGAAAAATGTATATATATATATATATATATATATATGTTCTTTTAAATTTTTATTTATTTATTTTTAAGGGATTCACAATATAAGAACACAGTTGTTTTCAGATCACATTAATGTGGCTCAGTTTGCCACACAATTAGGTAGTTGGCGCTATCATCCACAGATGAGGGATACCATAGGTTGTTTGTTTTTCTGGGAGTGTGTTACTTCACTTAGCATGATATATTCTAGCTCCATCCATTTACCTGCAAAGTTCATGATGTCGTCTTTCCTTACCACTGCATAGAACTCCAGTCAGTGTGTAGATGTACCACATTTTCTCTATCCACCCATCAGTTGAGGGCCACTTGGGTTGGTTCCAGACCTTTGCTATTGTGAAGAGAGCTGCAATAAACATGGCTGTGCATGTATCTCTGTGGCAAGATGAGTCTTGTGGTTATATACCCAGGAGTGGTATGGCTGGGTCAGGTGGTAGGCTCATTTTGAGTTTTTTAAGTGTTCTCCACACTGTTTTCCACAGTGGTTGTACCAGTTTTCATTCCCACCAGCAGTGGATGAGTGTTCCCCTTTCCACACAACCTCTCCAGCACTTGGTATCATTTGTTTTTCTTGATCCTAACCAGTCTTTTTTTAAATTTTTAATTAATTTTTATTATTTCTTTCTGTATGTGTATGAATATACTGTCTGCATGCAAGTTTGTGCACCCGTGTCGTGCAATGCCGCGGAGGTCAGAAGAGGGTGTCGGATTCACCTGGAACTGGAGTTCTGGAATTGTAGCTTCAGACGGTTCTTGGCTGCCATGTGGGTGCTGGGGATCGAACCCGGGTCCTCTGCAAGAGTGGTCAGCACTCTTAACCGCTAAGCTATCTCTCCAGCCCCCCAACCAGTCTTACTGGAGTGAGATGATATCCTAAAGTGGTTTTAATTTGCATTTCCTTAATTATTAGAGACTTTGAACACTTTTTAATATGTTTCTCAGCCATCTCTAATTCCTCACTTGTGAAGTCTCTGTTCAGCTCTTTGCTCCATCTTTCGAGTGGGTCACTTTTTTTCTTTCTTCTTCTTTTTTTTTTTAGTAGTTTATATATTCTGGAAATCAGTGCTTTGTCAGATGTATCTGTGGTGAAGGTTTCCTCCCACTTTGTGGGATTTCTCTTCACTTCTTTGTTTCTTTTGATGTACAGAGGCTTTTGAGTTTAATAATTGACAAATGGGAATTTGTCAATTGTCAACCTTAATTCTTGCTCAGCTGCTGTCTGATTTAGTAAGTCTTTTCCTATGCCTATATCTTATAGGCTGCTGCCAACTTTTTCTTCTATTGGCTTCAGAGTTTTGCATTTCACGTTGAGGTCTTTAATCCAACTGGAGTTGAATTTTGTACAGGGCAAGGGGTAGGGGTTTAATTTCATTCTACAAGTGGTAATTCAGTTTTGCCAACACCACTTGCTAAAGATGCTGTATCTTCTCCATTGAGTCTTCTTGGCCCCTTGTCAAATATGAGGTAGCTGAAATTGTATGTGCTCAAGTTTGGATCCTCAGTTTTGTTCCATTGGCCAACAGGTCTGTTTTTGTGCCAGTAGCAAGCTGATTTTATGACTATAGCCTTGTAGTATAGTTTGAAGTCTGGTATAGAGATCTCCCCTGTATTGCTCTTTTCACTCAGGGTTGCTTTGGCTATTCCTTGTCTTTTGTTTTACCAAATGAAATTAAGGACTTTTTCCCCAAGCCTGTGAAGAAACTCTTGGGGATTTTAATAGGGATTGTATTAAATCTGTACAAGAGTTTGGGTAGAATGGACATTTTACTATATTAATTTTCCCAATCCAGGAGCATAGGGAGATTTTCCATCTTCTGATGTCTTCTTCAATTTCCTTCTTCAGGTGTTTAAAATTTTTGTTGTAGAGATCTTTGGTGCCTTTGGTTAGGTTTGTTCCTGGGTATTTTATTGATTTTGAGGCTATTGTGATTGGGAAGGTCTCCTTGTATTCCTTCTTCAGTTGCTTTTTGTTGGTGTAATGAAAGAATACTGATTTTTCTAGGTTAATTTTGCATCCTGCCACTTTACTGAATCTCTTAATCATTTCTAGTTTTCTGGTGGAGTTTTTAACATCCCTTAAGTAAACACTCATATCATCAGCAAAAAGGGATAGCTTGACTTCCTCTTTTCCAATTAGCACTCTTTTAATTTCCTTTTCTTGCCTTATTGCCCTAGCAAGTGTTTCAAGCACTATATTGAAGAGGAGTGGTGACAGAGGGCAGCCTTGCCAAGTTCCTACCTTTAAATGTAATGATTCTGCCATTTCTCCAGTTAAGATGATATTGGCTGTATATAGCTCTGATAACATTAAGGAATGATAGCTCCAATCCAATTCTCTCTAGGACTTTAAGCATGAAGGGATGCTGGATTTTACGAAAGGCTTTTTCAGCATCAATTGAGATGATGGTGTGGTTTTTGTCTTTCAGTCTATTTATATGTTTGATTATATTTATTGATTTTCATATGTTGAACCATCCCTGCATCTCTGGTATGAATCCAGTTTGGTCATGATGGATGATCTTCTTGATGTGGGTCTGTATGTGATTTGCAAGTATTTTGTTTAGAATTTTTACATCTGTGTTCATTAAAGAGATGGGTCTCCTTTTTGGTTGTATCTTTGCCTGGTTTTTGTATTAGAGTGATGCTGGATTCATAGAAGGAATTTGGGAAAATTCCCTCTGTTTATATCCTTCTGAACAATTTAAGTAATAATGGTTGTAAGTTTTTTGAAATGTTTTATAGCATTCTGCCATGAAACCATCTGGACCTGGGAATTTTTTAGTTGTGAGGTTTCTTATTACATAAGTTTCTTATTATTTTCAATTTCAACATATATTATGGGTCTGTTCAAGCTGTCAATCTCTTCTTGATTGAGCAGTGATGATTTCCAGGATTTCAGATATTCATCCTTTTCTCCTAGGTTTTCATACTTAGTAGAGTATAGGTTTTATGATTGTCATATGATTGTCTGGATCTTTTCATTGTCTGTTGTGATATTTCCCCTTTCATCATGGATTCTATTGATTTGGAGTTGTTTTTTTCTTTCTTTTATTTACCTGGGCTAGAGGTCTGTCTATCTTGTTGATTCACTCAAAGAACCAACTTTTGGATTCATTGATTTTTTTGTATTGTTTTCTTTGTTTCTACTTCATTGATTTCTGCTGATTTTCGTTGTTTATTCATCTCGCATTTAGGGTTCATTCATTGTTTTTCTCTCAGTGTTTTTAGCTGCAGTGTTAGATAATTCACTTGTGCTCTTTCTGTTTTTCTAATGTAGGCACCCAGGGCTATAAACTTCCCTCTTAGGACTGCTTCTAAAGTATGCCATAGGTTTTGTTGTGTTGTATTATCATTTTCATTCAGTTCCAGGAATGATTTTATTTCTTTCTTTATTTCATTCATTATTCAGGAGTGTGTTGTTTAGTCTCCATATGTACTAGGTCTTATCCTGGTGTTAATATTGAGCTTTATTGCACTGTGGTATGATAGAATACATAAAATTATTTCAAACTTTTTGTATTTGTGGAGGTTTCTTCTGTGTCCCAGTATGTGGTTGATTTTGGAGAATATTCCCTGGGGTGCTGAGTAGAAAGTGTATTCTCTGGTATTAGGGTGGAATATTCGATAGATGTCTGTGAGGTCAGTTTGGTGTATCGTATCATTCAGTTCAGATATCTCTCTGTTTATTCTTTGTCCAGTTGACCTGTCCAAAGGGCTCGGTGGGGTATTGAAATCCCCTACTATGAGTGTATTGGCCTTGAGGTCCTAGAGAGTTGTCTTTATAAAGTTTGGTGCACCAGAATTTGGTGCATATATATTCATGACTGTGAAATCTTCATGGTCAATTGTTCCTTTGATAAAAATGTAATGGCCTTCTTTGTCTCTTTTGATTTCTTTTACTTTGAAATCTATCTTGTCTGATATCAAAATAGCAACACCTGCTTTCTTTTTGGTACCATTTGCTTGTAATATTTTTTCCATTCTTTCACTTTAAGGTGGTACCTATCCTTGAGGGTAAGATGTGTTTCTTTTTTTATTATTATTATTTATCTTTGTATGTGTATGAATGTACTGTCTGCATGCAGGTCTGTGCACCCGTGTCGTGCAATGCCGTGGAGGTCAGAAGAGGGCGTCGGATTCCCCTGGAACTGGAGTTCTCCTGGAATTGGAGTTACAGACGTTTCTTAGCCACCATGTGGGTGCTGGGGATCGAACCCAGGTCCTCTGCAAGAGCGTCAGTGCTCTTAACCGCTAGGCTATCTCTCCAGTCCCAAGATGTGTTTCTTATAGACAGCATATAGATGGGTTCTGTTTCCTAATCCAATTTCCCAGTCTATGTCTTTTGATTGGGGAGTTTAGTCCATTAATATTTATGGTTATAACTGAAATATGTGTGCTGCTTCCTTTCACCTTATTATCCATTTGCATTTTTGGTTTAGGTTTCTACTTCTGCAGTTATGCTTTTATTAAATTCTCTTTCTAAGTGCCTGGTGATAGTTGCTCCTTTCTTCTGTCCTTCAAATACTTCAAGTAGTCTCTGAAGGGTTGGTTTTCTGGACATGTATTCTATCATTTTGTTTATATCATGGAAGGTTTTTCTTTCTCCTTCAACTATAATCGACATTTTTGGTGGGTATAGTAAACTGGGTTGGCATCCACAGTCCTTTAACACTGGGAATGCTTTGCTCCACGTTCTTCTTGTTTTCATAGTTTGCACTAAGAAGTCAGTTGTCATTCTGATGGGTTTTGTTGTTTTTCTCTTGTGGCTTTCAGAATTTTGTCTTTGTTTTGGGCATCTAGCATTTTAACTATGATATGACTTGGGGAGTTTCTTTTCTGATCTTGTCTTTTTGGAGTTCTATGTGCTTCTTATATTTGTATTGGTTTGTCTTTTTGTAGTTTCATGAAATTTTCATCTATTATTCTGTTGAAGATCTGATCAATACCATTCCCTTGGGATTCTTCTCCTTCCTCTAGCCCTATGATGTGGAGTTTTGATCTTTTTATAGTGTCCCACAATTCCTGGTTGTTCCACTTTTGTGTATTTTTAAATTTTTCATAGTCTTTACTTGAGCTTTTTAGTTGTTCTGTGTTATCTTCCAGGTCTGATTTTCTTTGTTCTGCTTCCTCCATTCTGCTTCTGAGGCTTTTTCCATTCCTTTTCTCTTGATTGGATGAGTGTTTGATATCCTTTTTCATTTTGTCTTGTGATTTCTTTAGTATTTCCACTTCCTTTTGGAGCTTCTTAATCTCTTCCTATAGTTCTTTGCTTCCCTGTTCAGTTTCCTTTTTTATTTCAACACGGCATCTTTTCATTGTTTCCACTTCCTTCTGGAGTTTGTCATTTTCTCCCTCTAGCTCTTTCTGGCATTTGTCAATCTCTCTCTCTCTATGTCCTTCTTGAGTTTTTCATTCTCTTCTTAGTTCTCTGACTTGTTCTTTATATTCTTTGATTTCTTTGAATATGTCTGAAATTGTTCCTCTAAGATCTGTGTCCTGGGCCAACCCCAGGGGGATTCCACAGTAAGACTCTCCCACAGGGTTGGTAGAGCTTGGTGTGGAATTATTCTGCACCTTTCCCATATTGTCCCTTCGTCATGACCCTGGCAGGTGTGTTTCTCTTTGCCTGTATTCCAATGAGAATCTCAAATGCCTCTTCACTGTGTTGAAGGCTTGTTTTGCTTGCCTCCTTCAGATGCCTTTGCTGTTTGTTTGATTGATTGTTTTGTTTTTCTCCGTTTTTATGGAGTGTTAACTTGTCTAAGTTTTAGCCTCTCTATTGGAAGTCTATCTCACTCTTCCCTTTCTGTTCTGAAGGATCTCAAAATAATCCACTTAGATACTCCCTCAGCAATTCCAGTTGGTGTGTGTGTGGGGGGGTATGCCTGTTTAGCCCATGCCCCAGTACTCTGTGTTTCAGGTGGTTCAATCTAAGCTCTGTGCACTCAAGTCTCACAGTAGCAACAGGTCCACCTTTTATACCAGCTAGCACGATGACTCAACCCCCACAGCCACACAAGACAATGATTTAATCAAATCAAGGAAACAATTTTCCAACAGGTCAGAGATAGAATTATCCAACAATCTGCCAGGCTCCTACCTGTCTGTGCTTCAGGTGGTCCTGGAAAAATCCCCAATCTAAGCTCTGTGCACTCAGTCAGAAACTTTTACCCAGGACCAGTATCATCCAGTTTCCTTGTAACTAAGCTTATGTAAGGACATCAGAAAACCTTAATCAAGTTGAACATCAACTTTATATATCTTGTGTATGCGGAATACTGGCAATTAAATGTTCATCCTCCATAAGGAGTAAGGCATAATTTTATAAAGTGACGGGTTACCTTTCACAAAGATTCTCAGCATACAAGTCTGGAATTAGAAGTTGTTTATTTGAGGTAGAAGGAATAACATAAATTGGTGTGGGAAACTGAATAGAAATATAAGTACACAGAGAACTTTAAAGTGGGAGTAATTTTGTAGGGCAAATTCTAGAAACAAAGCCATTTGATATGCATTACTTAGGTATTTCTGAACATAATTGAAATGTGGCTAAAATCCTGAACATGATGATTAAAGCACACATGTATATTAAATCTTTATAAAATATTGTGGAATGACTCAGAAATTACATGTGCTTCATGTATTCTCTCTCTCTCTCTCTCTCTCTCTCTATATATATATATAGTATATAATATATATATATATAAATATACATTATATATGCAATATTTTCAAGTTCTTCATTCATCACCATTAGATCAAGCTAAGTTTTAACTCCCAGTAAAATATATTTTATGGGGGATGGACAGACGGCACCAACTGCTCTAGCAGAGGACCTGGGTTCAATTCCCAGCACCCACATGGTGGCTAAGAACCTTATTTAAGCCAGGTGTGATGGTGCACGACTTTAACACTAGACCTCTAGAGGCAGAGGCAGGTGGATCTCTGTGAGTTCAAGGGTGGCCTGGTCTACAGAGTGAGTTTCTGGCCAGCTGGGGCTATAGGGAGACCCTATCTAAAAATGTATTACACATGGAAAGTAACTACAGAACTTTCTGTTTAGATTTGTCTTTGAAAAAATTATATAAGTGGTAATAAGTAACAAGTATGAATAAATACTGACGCTACATGGAACTAAAGGACCAGGTTAAAAAACCTTAGATGGGGGCTAGAGAGATGACTCAGTGGTTAAGAGCACTGACTGCTCTTGCAGAGGACCCAGGTTTGACTCCCAGCACCTACATGGCTGCTAAGAACTGTCTTTAATCCAGGTGTGGTGGTGCATGCCTTTAATCTCAGCACTTGGGAGGCAGAGGCAGGTGGATGTCTTTGAGATCAAGGCCAGCCTGGTCTACAGGGGTAGTTCCAGGCCAGCTGTAAATACAGGGAGATACTGTCTCAAATCACCACCTAAAAGCCCCTGAGATTATCACGTGTGTCATATAAATTAAGTATTTAAATATAAATATGCAGAGGATGGAAAGATGGCTCAGAAGTTGAGTGCATAGTGTCCCGGTCTGAAACCTGAAATAAGTTCCAACAACCCACATGGAAGCTTACAAATACTCTAACTCTATACAGCAGGGACCCAATACCATCTATTATATATATATATTAATAATATATATATATATAGTATATAATATAGTATATGTGTGTGGTGTTGTGTGTGTGTGTGTGTGTGCTGACCATTGCACACACATTTAATCTTAGCATTCCGGTGGACAGAAGCACTTTGACCTGTAAGATTTTTGCAAGTTATTCTGGTATACATAGCAAATTCCAGTCTAGTCATGAGTATATAGTGATCTTGTGTCTCAAAACAAATCAAAACAACACAAATCCATATGCATACAAGGATGGTAACTATTCCTTTTTGTTTTTTATTGGAAACCATGTTTTGTTGCTTATTTCTTATTACTATATATTGATATATTGAAATATCCATGCAAAAAGGAAATATCATATATAAGTTTAAAGTTCTAGAATAAATAAGAAAATGTGATTAACACCTGTATAGTGTCTAACTGCACTGTAGTGAAGATCACAGAAACCTTTTGACTGAAAGCAACATCTTTTTTTTTATGATTATTTGTGTGATTTCAACATCATTTCCAATTCAGTCAGAGCATATTATCCCCTTCCCTTCCCCCACCCCACCCCTACCCAATCCCAGACTCATACATTCTGCCATAACTTTCTGGTGTCTTTTTCTGTTCCCCCCCCCCTTTTTTTTTTAAAACAGTAGGTGATAGTCTGTGAGTAAGCATCTTCATGTTAAATCAATTTCCGAGCAGTTGTGCCCAAAACCACACGCTCATGGGTCCCACCATCCAGCGGGGGGTGGGGGGTTGGTTAATGTTCAATCAAGTTGATCAAATGAAGTGTTCCAGTCTACATTGTTGTAGTTTCACCATTCTCCCCAATCGTAGCCCTTACATTCACCAGCCCCCTCTTCCCGCAGATGTTCCCTAGGCTTAGAAAAGGTCACAGGTGGAATGAGAAGCAAAACAGGTCACTTCTCTTGGAGTTCGTTGCCTCTTGGACTTCTGGTCACGTTCTGGCTGTTTTCCTTTCATGGTGCGCAGGCTTGTCCAGGCATAACCTTTCAATCCTACTAATGAAGCACATGCAATTAGATTATAGGTACTTAACAGTATAACATATAGCCTTTCAATCCTACAAATTGAAGCACAAGCCAATTAGATATATAGGATTAAACAGTACTAATTTTAGAGTAGGTTACTTTGTATAGAACACAGATGTTTGGATGGTATGTTAATCCATGAATTACATTTTCTTCTGTTAAGTATGACAGGGTCTTCGTGTGGCTTATAACGTCTCCTAACCTTTAGAAGATGTAAGCTTGTGGCATCAGCCGTGGGTTATTCCTCCAAGGAGAGAGCTAATAGCCAATTAGATTTGGGATATACAGACATATGGCTGCCACTGCTGCACAGCTTTTCCAGGCAGATGAGACCGCACTTGCAAGTATACAGACGGTCTCTGGAATGCCAGAGAGTGTTACCAAAGGCCACTAAAGCAAATATAGGTCTCCTTGAGTCAAACAAGACTCCTCCGTCAGAAAGCAACATCTTTATAAAAATAATAACCTGGGCTGGAGGGATGGCCTAGCGATTTAGAGCGCCACCTGCTCTTGCAGAGGACCCAGGTTTGATCCCCAGCACCCACATGGTGCCTGAGAACTGTCTTTAACTCCAGTTCCAGGGGAGTCCAACACCCTTTTCTGACCTCTGAGTGATTGCATGACATGGGTGCACAGACCTGCATGCAGGCAGTAAAATAATAATAATAATAATAATAATAATAATAATAATAACCTATTGAAATAAGTGGTTCTCAGAATTTCTGTAAGTCAATTCATGGAATGTCTTCTCTTGACATTTGGAACTCAACTTATCATAGAAGATGACATATATAGTTTCTTTTATTTTTAATTTTTATTGAATTTTTACAAAGCTCATATATTATATTTTGATCATATTTAGACTCACATCCCCTGTCTGTAGTCTGCCTTAGTACTCCCTGCCTGATTTCATGTACTCTGTTGTATATATAAATATATAATTATCAATTCAAGTTGTTGCCCCCAAATGCCCTTTGGTGCCGGTCCATCCACTGAGGGAGCCTAGTTAACCTACTCAGCATTACACCCTTGAAAAAAAAATTCTCTCTTTTCCAGAGGTTATTGATTGTCAATGGTTCCTTTACTAAATTCGAGGCTTCTTAGCCTCTTTCTTTCAGCAGAGGCTCAGGGATCAGTGTGGAAGAAGAGATAGAAAGATTGTAAGAGTGAGGGTGTTGTACATCCACCAGTAAAGTTTTTTCAAGACTGCTGGATAGTTACTCATATGAACTCACAGGAATGGTGACACTATGCAGAAGTCCCATGTTAGCTCAATCTAGAGAGGTGTTTATATCAAGGTCAGTTCATCATTAGATATCCATGATTGCCATCACCAATCTGTTCACAGGCTATCAAGAACAGTTGGAAAAGACCAGATAACATGGCCTTGGAGAACTGAACACAGAACATGAACTATGTAGTCATAATTTAATAAAAAACAAAAACAAAAACAAAGATTGAGCCGGGAATGGTGGCACACACAATCCCAGCACTTGGGAGGCAGAGACAGGCAGATCTCTCTGAGTTCAAGGCCAGCCTGGTCTACAGAGTGATCTCCAGGCCAGTTGGGACGAAAGGGAGACCCTGTCTCAAAAATACAAAAAAAGAGAAGAATGAAAACAAGTTGGATTACTGTACAAGGGATGGATGGATTTTGAGAAGAGTCAGGAAGTAGTTGGTAGATATTGAGGAAAAATGAAAACACCTGATATAAAAAGACTATACCAAAATAAAATTGAGAAAACTACTGACATAATTTTCAATGTTCCATAGGTATTTAAAGTTCATAAAAATAAAACGGTGAGCCAAAGTCTATAATAAGCCATGCATAATGAATTGTGACTTGAAGGTTAAAATGTACCAACAGGAAGAGACTGTTGGTAGAGTCCATTTTTGTTTGTATAAGAGCCGAGATTTTCAGCATTATTGATCAGAAGTCTAAACACAGCATTGTGAGATAGGTTGGGCTAACTTCTAGTCCCAGGGCGAAGGTGAAAAATGCAAGTGAGGTCAAACAACTCTCTAATCATGGGGCCTCAACAAGACTGTATTCTATTCAACTGTGGTAAGGATCTACTAAAACTTCTAAAGAAGAAGGTGAAGTAGCATGAAAGGCTATTTAGAGTATCTCTGAGCACACCACTGAAAAACTATAGAGTAGTCCACACATCACAGCTTATTCTAGGATGATCTGTCCAGATTTGCTGCATTATCATTTTTTGCTCTTGAATTTTTCCTTCAAAGTTCAAGGGAAATAACTGCACACATTCATTTAAACACATTATGGCGTGCTTTATAAACTCAGTTTTATCCATCAGCATTGTGCATGCAGTGAAGGAACAGGAAGGAGCGAGTAGACCCCACTTCTCCATTCTCACAGAAGATGCCTGCTGAGGAGAAATGGAACTTCTATTTGGTGAGTGGCAGCATTGAGAACATGAGAGGAAGATACATTTCTACCTGGTCTAATTGCAATAATTTCACTGCTAAGACCTCTGGGGAGAAAGTTCTCATTTAAATTTTTAGAGTGCAACAAACCATGGCTTGAGAGCAGTTCTAAGTTTGGTCAGGTACCAGGTTCTCAAAACACTATAGATAATAGAAAAAGGAGAGAGATGCATGTGAACTTCTATGTTAGATTGTGACGGATTTGCAACAGGATCTGTTTAATCAGCTATGATATTGGAAATATAAGCTAGTCCTGGACCTCCTGATATGTGAGAGAGTTCTTTCATCTACAGATGCTAAGGAATGAGTGCAAACATATTCACTGTCTTTGGGTACAGATCTGAGATGACATGAGCTTGACTGTAAAATAAATTCAAATTAGGGTGACATCATATTGTTATCTCTTAATCATGTTATTTCTAATATCATTAATACCCACTTTTGTTTAAAGCGAATTCTTCTTCTCAAACTATTTGTTTCAGACTACATATATGGAATGTGTGATATCCTGTTAAATCTGTGAAATTTTATATTCTGAAAGAGTTAGGTTTTGATGACAATTACATAGCTTTCTAGCTTGATGACATTTACCAAGTTACCTTTCTGAATCTTAGCTGTCACTTTCTATCCCTTATTAAAGTCTGCCTCAAAATACCCTATTCGAGAATGCCATCATTTTCTTTCTCTTGGGAACTTTATTTCTCCATGTGGCTCTGACACATTTTAAAAAATACAACGTTTATTATTTGTAACTCTTATTCCTAGAAAAATACTTGATATTACTTCCTTTACCAATTACACTAGTGAGTTAGATTTAGGAGATAGTAGTAGAAATAATACATTTACATATTCTTTTGCATTAACCTTGTGCATAATGATTCCTGAGTCCAACGATGTGATTTTTTTTGGAACATATATCCTTGGTGACTTTCATTGGAAGTTCAATGTATGCCTCCTCTTTTCCGATTAGGCTGTGCATGTTGTATAGATTATTTACCCTAAGGCTGAACTGAGGTCATTAAAAAAGACATTTTGAAATTTCACTGAATTATTAAATGATAGTTGAATTATTGTGATAGCAAAACATGACTAAATTATTAATTAATGGCTAGCAGATGAGTGGCTGCCCATGTTAGTGGCTGGGCCTCTAACTGGTTGATCAAACGGTATATTTAATGCAGACTAATTTAAAGGAAAGAACTTTTTCATGATTTCCTGCAACTCCTAATGTTACTGCAGATCTAGTTTTCCCCACTGTACCTCCTCATTTGTAGATTTCATCATATTAATGCCTTAAATTCTTTGTCTAAGCTTTTTTGAACTCGAGGATCAATGCAGATGACTGACCAATCAATATTTCCATCTGATTTACAGGGAACATCCCGCACTTGTATCACTGTAAAATTATGATGTAATCCCTAAAACACATCTCCAATAATATCATTAATGACAATTCCATGCTTTCTTAAAAAGATCTCTATCTCCTATTTTCAAAACAACTAAAGAATAAAATGATTCCTCACTCATTTTGTTGAGCCTGCCACTGTGGCCAGATATTGATCATGGACCATCGTAGGGTCTCTTTGTTAGTCTATCTAGTCACCCAAGACAGTATCTATTCATTGTAGGCAAGAGCTTGTTTGTGCGAACGTGTAAGTCAGACTGTGAGGTTTCTTGGCTTACGACACTTCAGTGGATTTGAGCCTCACACTAATGGACTTTCAGGCTCCCAGCATCTGTTTTGTTGATATGCTAGCTTTCTGAATTTGGCTCCTTGATTCTTCTTTTTGTTGATCTTATACCCTTTCTCTCTTTCTTAATGCCCTTGGTAGAATCTTTTTCCCTTATGACCGGGGTTGCTCTTGCTCTGTAATCTGTGCAGGTCTATGACTTATTATTTCACTTATGAAGAGCTTTGGTCACATAATTTCAAGTTGGACTATAATTACTATGTTTGAATAAATTGGAAGCACCCTGCATGGATTCTTCTTCCTCCTGTTTTACATGTGTTTTGCCTGATCTTTATCACATTATCTTTCTACACTATAACTTTGTTGAAACTATTATTTTAAACTGTATCTTTCTGTAAAATAATCTACTTTTTAATTCATGAAGACATAGATTATTGTTTTTCTTACTACCATATTGCCAGTGTCTGGAAGGGATACTCTAAGCATATCAGAAAATCAATATCATAGCAACAGAAGAATATAGTATATTATTTACAACAATTCTTATATATTATAATGTAATTTATATTTTAAATTTTAATTATTAAAATGTTTACTTACATGTGTGCACACATATGCACACATATGTGGGTGCATATATGTCACAGCTCATGAATGGAGGCCAGAAGACAATAGTGTTGACTCAATTCTCTCCTTCCACCTTGTGGGTGGGTCTTCAGACTTTAGAGAAAGTGTCTTTACCCACTGAGCCATCTTGCCAGGCCAATGTTGAAATGTCAACCATTCATCTTTTAATTCCCAGTCTATTATCTATATCTTAAATCCTTACTCTATGTAGTGCAAGTATTTGAAGGTTTTGGTAACATTAATTTTACTTTTGGGTTGATAATCTTGTTATACTTCCATAATCACTGACCAAAATTGTTACAACAAATTATTAGTAGTAAGAAGCCAGATAGCCTTTCTTTCTCAGCCATTAAGTTGGTGACGTTTTGACCTGTAGGAACATGCAAAGAAAGAAAAGGTACAGCTTTGCATTGTGCAGGATGTACCAAGAAATACCAGCAGAGAAGTTGGCCCGTCTAAACATTAAAATGAAGAAAAGCCTCAGATTGCTACAGGCATCAAACATCTCTGTGGATCCTATTTGTAACAACTGTTTATCATGAGTCCTAATGAACTTTACCTTCCAGGTGCTGCAAAGTTTTAATATGAGAGACTTTCTTACCTCCGTTTCATAGAACAAAGAAATACATGATGGTAATGAAGTCATTTTCTATTCATAACTTAGAGGCAACTGTTACAGAGGTAATTTCCTACAAAACCAGTATAACTGCTTTCTTTAATTGACTAATAAACATAGGAGCGGTGAAAGGATTATCCAAACATAATAATATTCAATAAGCCAAATATAATACTAAAGTCTTTATAAGCTGTGTAATTAAGCAAAACATGTTAATACAGAACTCTGATTTCAGTAATGGATTATTCTGCCAAGGAGATGTTGGCTAGGGGATCCAAGCTCCAAAAGAGGTAAAGGCTTTTTGCCTGTAAACTGGGATACCTGCAAGAAGAGAGGCAGTAAGGCCCTGCTGTCCAAGACCTGGTGTAAGCATGGGAAAGATGTATTGAGACCACATTTGCAAGTGGTCTCAATACATCTCAAGTTGGTTTCTGGAATGCCAGAGAGTGTTACCAAAGGCCACTAAATCAATAAAGCAAATATTAGTCTCCTTGAGTCAAGCAAGACTCCTCCATCAGCATCAGCTACAACTCACCTGCCTGGAAATACTGTGCAGCAGTGGCAGCCATATCTCTGTTTATCCCAAAACGAATTAGCTATTAGCTCTCTCCTTGGAGGAATAATTCACAGCTGGTGCCACAAGCTTACGTCCTCTAATGGTTAGGAGATATTATAAGCCACAGTAAGACTTTGTCATATTTCATAGGAAAGCTATAGTTCATGATTAGCATACCATTAAAACATCTGTGTCTATACCAGTGTGACCCACCATAATAATTAGTACTGTTTAAATGCCTGTATATCTAATTGCTTGGTTTCATCAGTAGGATTAAAAGATTATTCCTGTATAAACTGCCAACCCATGAAAGGATACAGCCTGAACTGATCAGAGGCCAAAATGACATCTCCAGAGAAAATAGACTGTTTTGCTTCTCACCCACTTGTGCCCCTTTTCTAAAGCCCAGGGAACAATCTGAGGAAGAGGGGGTGTGTTAGAATGTAAGGGCTGCGATTGGTGTGAATTGTGAAACTACAGCAATATAGACCGGACTTGTATTTGATCAACATGATTGTGCATATAAGCCCCTCCAGCTGGACAATGGGGGACTTGGGCTGTATAAGTTTGGGCATAGCTGCTTGCAAATTGGTTTTACATGAAGGATGCTTGTATTTATTACTTATTATTAAAAAATAAATTAATTTAAATTAAATTAAAAAAAGAAGCCAGGTGTCCATATTGGGAAAATTAGAACTGTTGATAATTTTGATAACAACTTATTTGTACTGAGTCTCTGTGTTTACAAATGAGAGAAATTCATTTGTATACATTTAAAAGTATTTACCTAACCTTCACATTTACTACTTCAGAAATCAAATACCTCAGAATAGAACAAATTTTATCTAGAATATCAGTTTTGTAGGCTTTGCAATCAAGACTGAAATGACACACTCACATCACATTGCTTTAGTTTTCAGAGGTTTAGAAATTATTCAATATTTATAAATTTTGTGAATTATATAACTTGTGGTTTTTCTTCTAGTTAAAATAATTATAGAAAATATACAGACTAATAACTAAACATAGCAGGTAGCAGTTGTTGGAGTTAGTTATATTTATATTATTAAGTCACCTCAGTAGTTTCTTTAATTAGTTTTCATACTTTATTTTTGTGATATAGTATTCATATATAATATATGGAGACAGCATCTTACATTAGTATAGGCTAATCTCCCAGTCATAGTCTGAATTCCTAAGCCCTTTGAAGATTGGGAGTGCAGGCATAAACCACTTCGATGAACTATTTGTAATGTTAAGGATTTGTCATAAAGGTGCATACCAACTCATTTCAAATATATTTAAATTAAGGACATGGTTCATGATAAGAAATTGACAGATGGGTCTTCACTACTAGAATACAGTCAATATCAGCAGGCCTGATTTCATGGATATGAATGCAGAAAGAGCTTCTGCTTAGAGAATTAGAAAGATCAATGAGAAGAGGAAATAATTTTTATATATTACCCCAGATAAATGAAAATTAATTTTCTGAAAGCATGTGTCCACTAGCATTACTACAAGATAAAAATTATTAATACTCTTGTCTTTAAAATTTTGCATAATCTTTGCTTGATTTATCCAATTCTTCCATATTGTCTTCTAATCTTGATATTCTATTTTCTATTTCATGTATTCTATTATTAAGAGTTTCTCCCATCCTTTCCAAATTGTTTGTGGAATGTTGCATTTTTTTTCATTTCCACTTGAATATTCTTTAGTGTTTCTATATCTTTTGTAATATCATCCCTAATGTATTGTCCTCTTTCAATTTTTCCCTGTCTTCTTTGAGGTCCCTGACTTCCTTATTTATAAGCTCCTCAAATTCCCTCATCTCCTTAATTTCCCTCATCATACTTCTAATTATTAATTTGAGATTCTGTATCCTGAGTTATATCCAAGGAATCTTTACTATAGGGTACTTGAATAGGAGTATTAATGTTTGGCGGAGGTTCATTCGAGTCTTTTGTATTATTTTCTTGTTGAGCTTTAGGCATTTGAGTAGCTTCTGTTGGGAGTAGTTCTAATGCGAAGCTTAAGTGTTTATTGAGCTGACATCTTAATTGATGTACAGGTGTCGATACTTTAGGCTCCAAAATCTCAACGCTATCCTAACCCTGTAAAAACCAATACTTCTCACCCAACCAGGAAAGAGTTCACCCCGTGGGCTAAGCTACCCAACACACAGCCTGTCCAAACAACCCAGGCCTGTGGAACCTACAGCCAGGGGTTCCAGGCACTCCAGGTCCTGTGGGCTGCCAGGTCACAATACCAGTCCCCCACATCCAAGTGGGGTGAGCCCCAATCACCTGTCCAGTGAGATATACTCACAGAACCACCATACACTCCCCTTAATCTACCCAGGATTCCCCAAGGTCTGTCCTTAGGTTCAGTGGGAGAAAGGCTCAGCCTACACCAGGACTATCCCTATTGTCTCCCAATGCCCTCCAGCGATGTCTATAGTGCCAAATTGTGTTCACTAAGGATCCAAATGCCCTCTAACCACCTCCAATGCTTCCCAATGTTCTTGGGGGGGCCCCTGACTCCCCTTCTTCAACTTTGACTTAGGTGTTCAGAACTCACCTGCTGTCTTGGGAGCCGCCATCTTAGAAATCACAAAAATAGAATAATCAGGAACTGTGGTATACTATGAAAAGACCAAATCTTCAAAGTATAGGGCTAGAAGAGGAAGAAAACTCACAGGATAATGCTATGGCTCAGGTCTCTAACAGAATTTTAGAGGAAAAATTTTCCAAATTAAAATGAGTGATACCTATATAAATAGTAGAAGCATATGCAACACCAAACAGTCAGAAACAGAAAAGAAATTCTCCATGCCATATCATAGTAAACACACAAGATGTTCAAAGCAAAGAAAGGATATTTAGAGCTGTGAAAGAAAAACAAGTTACCCGCAAAGGAAAATCTATCAAAATTACAGCTGAATTTCACAAACAATGAAAGCCAGAGAGCTTGATCTAAAATAATCCCAGTTATAAAAGACTATAGATGAAAGAAAAAAAGACTATAGATGTCAACCCAGAGTACTTTATCCAGTAAAAATGTCTATTATAGTTGGAGGAGAAAGGAAAAATGTTCCATGATATAAATAAGATGAAAGAATTCCTCTCCAATAAGCCATCCATGCAGAGAATAGTTCAAGCAATACAAAAAGCAGAAGGCAAGGATGACTAGCGAATCAACACCAGAAGACAAATGATACTACCACGATGGAAATAAAAACCTAGGGTAAGTATGCACTCTAAATCAAAATTATTGGAAGCAATTTAATTCTCTCAACAGTTCTAAATATCAATGTACTGAGTTCTCCGAATAAGAGATATAGACTAGTAGAATGGATTGAAGCCCGTCATTTTTTTTCTTGTCTGCAAGAAACTTACCTCACCTTTAAAAAGATAGACACTATCCCAATGTTAAAGGATGGTAAAAATTTCAAGTAAATGGTACTAAGAAATAAGGAGGAGTTGTGTTAATATTAGCTAAAATAGAATTCAAGAAATTTGGTTTGGTTTTGTGTGAGTGATATTTGAACACTAGGTGGAACATCTTTGGGATGGATAGACAGGCTTTTTGCCAAGCCTGTGTGGTGTGTCTCTGAATATATGGAAATATTTGGTTGTCTGGATCCTTCCCCAGGATCACTTTAAAGTTTTTATTTTGTGTGATGTGTTTGGGTGGACTGTCCCATTTGTCTGGATGGGTAGAAATATTGCAAAGTTTAGTAGAAAATAAGGTACTTGTACTGGATTGAAGTGGTTTAATGTTTCCAGAGTGGAAAGGTATAGTACTAAAGCCAATTTACTAATGATCTAAATGGGATTATAACCATACAGGGTTGTGATTGGTTCTTGTCCATTCCTGGCCTGCACTGGACTTCCAGTCATAGATTCAGATTAAAGGGGCATAGACAAGTAACGGGTTACTTCTGACTACTGAAAATTATTATTTGTCTTTGTGTATTATGCAAGTGTTATTTTTGATATCTGTTCTGCCCATTTCAACATAATTTGACTCAAGAAAAGCTAGGTTTACTTCCGTGAACCAGTAGCATGCAGCCCAGAAGGAGACAGTTTGGACAGACTTGGTAAATTGTATCATCTTAATTCCAGTCAATAGGTATGTTCCCTATTATTGGAAAACTAGAAACCAGGATATGGGGTTTGGGAAAGTAAAGAGACTACTTCTGTTTGTAGTAAAATGTTTACATTTAGATACAGCTAAAATCATTTAAATCTCTCTCATTGGTTTTGCCTGCTTGTTCTATGGTGATAAATCTTCTAGTCAACATTATGCAAGGCTTCTTGGGCTTTTCTTCAAGCTTTATCTAAATATGATACAGTAATTTAAAGTATCAGATTGGTATAACATAGCTTTTTTGGATGCTTAATACCCATAGGCAATGCCCAGTTTGGCCAAGGGATTTAAGGGACAATTTTGTTCC
Organism: Rhizomys pruinosus; assembly: GCA_009823505.1. NCBI lineage: Eukaryota > Metazoa > Chordata > Mammalia > Rodentia > Spalacidae > Rhizomys > Rhizomys pruinosus. The sequence goes on from VZQC01003599.1 coordinate 2,793,475, forward strand.
TTGCCCACTGAAGTCAACTAGTCCAAGGGGATTTTGTATGGGGCATCTCTTAAAATGTTCTGCAGTAGTGAGTCACCAGGCTTCCTGTGCATGGAGGTCTTGGAGATCTACTAACAGAACCTCAGCAATTGTCCAGTCTATAAAGAGGAAAGTCAATATATAGGAAAATCGCCTTGTGCTCCAAAGGGAAGTGTGGTCTACCCAGACCTGGCCTTGTTGGTAGATGGAACTGGTTAAGAATGGCCAGACTCGGGCAGGAGAGATGGCCTAGTAGTTAAGAGCGCAGACCGCTCTTGCAGAGGACCTGGGTTCGATCCCCAGCACCCACATGGTGGCTGAGAACCGTCTGTAACTCCAATTCCATGAGAAATCCAGTTCCAGGGGAATCCGACACCCTCTTCTGACCTTCGGGGCATTGCACGACACGGGGGTGCACAAACCTACATGCAGACAGTACATTCATACACATAGAAAATAAAAAAAAAAAAAAAAGAGAATGGCCAGACTCTTCAGAGTGTAGACTGCCATTGTTGGACTACCCTGGCTGTGTCATGGAGGCCAGTGAAGGACGATCAAGACAGGACACATGCTGGCTGGACCTCATTTGGGTGACCAAGGCCGGAGGAGGGACCCCAGTGTGGAGCACGGGGCAGTATTGATGGTTGTTTGGGTTTGCCTTGGAGGAACCTTCAAGCAAGTCCTTGTGGGAAAACATGACATCTTTTAGAAAAAAAAAAGAAAAATGAAATCTTCCACCTCAGGTGATACATGTATATATATATATATATATATATATATATATAATATAAACACACTATTTGATGAAAAAAATCTCAGAAAGAAAAGAATACATCGTCCCTAAAATAAAGACATTTTCATATAAATGCTGGATAAAGATGCAATTTAAGCAGACAAAAACAATAAATGAATATATAGAAGCCCAGCCGTACAGAGAAGTCAGCACAGTGTCGGCACATACGAGCGTCGTACAGACACCTTGTTAGCTGGTGCTTTTAGATCGGCAGGAAAGTAGGACGAACTTGAAGCTAAACAGAAGGAAATATATGAGTAGAGAAATGGTAAGAATCATGAAATCCCCAACAGGCAATTAGTTTGTAAGTATTGGATGTCTATAAAGGAAAAGCATCAAAGAGAGAAAAGTCTTCAAGCCATAGAGCCGCCCCACGCGATCTGTTATTCCCCGTTAGGGCGATAACACCAAGAGTCGACGGCTTCCGAAGAGCATTCTGAGACGACTCATGTCATTGTATAAACCACAATTGTTGTTCTGGTGTTAGACTCCATACTGTGGCACTTACAATCTAGTTTTAGCGTCGGTTAGGTTAGGAGTAATACCCAATCGAAAGCAAAGGGATATACGAGCTCAAACAGTATAGTCCATTATTATTTGCCAGATCATTTGTCCAAAGCCCAGAGACCTATAATATCTAGATCTCCATGCTCAGCATGATGGTTTTAATGGAGCGTATTACCATCCATTTTTTTTTATAACATAGAAGATCCAAGTTTGTTTACTTTAAAACAGTGTCAGTAAGTCGGTCACGATCGCTCTTGACCGTTCGATTTTAACTGTCTCGGTGTGATACGTATGCTCGCCAATGATAACCCAAAAGGGGAAGAACATCGTCCCACATATTGTCTATCCAGACTAATAATGATTTCTCTAACACTAACACTGCACAAACGAAATAGCGTCTCACCTTCTCTTTATTTCTCATTTCTTTGTCAAGTTGGATTACTCATGTGCAGCGTTCATGACCTTCTTAAATCTTTCGCTTTCTATTTGGAGCCCTGCACATCCCATGGATCTGTTCGAACATATTGCCGATCGATCCAGATACATATTTGTAAACTCCTATTTAGTTAGTCTTGAGTTGACGTTTATGGGTTTCTTTCATCTCAGCTACTCAGTGTTTTTTTCCTATTTGCGCTCTCTCTCAGATGGGACATGCGGGCCTCCATTGTAGCCTCAGAACATAGTCATGGTACCTACGTAGCCCTCGGTGTAGCAACAGTGGTCTCGAGCTTGTGACTACACACTAGGAATATTCGGGTCCATCGGGTAGCTCACTCGCGCCCTCCCGGTAGTGCTTAGGGGCACAGTTAGAAAATAATTATTTTTTTCTGTTTGCTATTGAATGTCATCCAACGGTTAATTCAGACACGCTAACCATTCTCGTATGCTAGCGTTCCGCCGTGCAGCCCTCTGCTCGTATTTTTACCACCATTGACGCAAATGCAGCTCCCGCCCATCATCCCCCATAGTAATCAATGCAATTCTGCGCATCACACTTTTCCCGCACAGGATTTTCTAAAGTCCATGGCATCTTGGTACCACCTTCCCATGTATGTGCCTCTCTCCATTTCCCCCTCAGTCCTAGTCCATATCTCTTTTAACTCGAGTTTCCTTATGGAAATTGTGCGAAGCAGACTTATGTTTTCTAAAGAGCTAGCGACTTATGACTTGGTGCGGTGCAGCGAATATTATTTTCCTTTGGTTTCCAGTTTCCCCGCGCGATTTGGCCCGTTCGGATTGTTACTATTGGCATTATTTTTGTTCTCTTTTGTAGTTCATTACCATAATGAGACCACGTTTCTTGTGATGCTGCGGGACCAGATGTCCACTTAATGGCAGAAGCGCGTTACTTCTGTCTGAGTGTCCTTGGGAAATCCATGAGCAGCCGCAGTGCATTTTCTATCAGTTCTATTCGGAGACTTGCAGCGTGAAATTATAACATCCAGAACCGTCGGCAAGGGTTCTACAGATTATGCGCAGGTGTTTCGCTCTGTTGCCCAGCAGGAAGACTAGATGAATTCACCACGTTGAACTAGGAGAACGAGGCCAACAGTGGTGCGCTAAAACACAAGAGCATTCAACACATGTTTCCAGTGCATCTGATCTTTTAGATCAATATTCGAAAAGGTCGTGGGATGAACGCTCTGCAATATGCCGCGCACTGATTAAATTTATTCATTCGAAAACCTCTAATTTAATTGCAGTTCAACCTCTTTTATCCAAAGATCTGCTCACATGGAACCCACTGTCGCACTCTGCACGTTAGCCATTTACCATATGCTGAAGCTAGTATAGACTCGTACAACTGTTTATGAGCTAGGCGGTCGTGTGATTTGCATATGCGTGTAGAGTATTATTTTCTCACTGAGTTTTTAACATGGGAAGTGAAGCGTTGCGTAGGGGCTAGATACAGCGGGTAAGTTCGCAGAGATTTAAGTGCATTCTCCTAAAGCTTACTAACAAGCAGAGACACTGAGGCATGCACAGGAGCAGAAGTGACGAGCAGTCTAAGCGAGTTTTAACAGATTGGTGAGCTCACGAATTTATTGCAGTGTATCTGTGATCGAGTTCGGGGCAGGATTTCCTGCTGCGGTGCGCATCACTGGAGTGGTAAGCAACGCCCTGGCGAAGCAGGAGGCGTTCCTTGAGTGGGCCATAATCTCTGAGAGGTAGCGTCATGTGACAACAAATGACATGGATACTGGACAGAGTGGGTACTAGCGCAAAACTTTGGAAAATATCAGCATCCAGATACCCTAACAAACTCAAAATAACAAGAGAAAAATGCGCGAGCAGAACCTCCAGCACAGATGCTAACGGTATCCACGACATGTATTCATTGCACGAAAGGAACTAAAGGTAACACACCCTATAATGCTGTAGCAGAGGCTACACCTCTTCCTGATAAAAGCTGCGTTGGTCTTTATGAACGAAGTGTGTGATATTGGCACTGATTCTTAAGAGTCGCGATGACAGTATGACACAATTGCCTAGTGCACGCCGCGTGGTTCTCTGGGCGTCGATTGCAATGGAGGACGTGGTCGACCTAGATCACTCGCGGGTCCAGGTGCGATGTGCTCATGCTCGTACCAGGAATGAGGTATATGCCCGAGAGCTGAAATACGGCTGTTATGTCCCTGCAGTACATATCCTCTCATCTACTAGCTTTAAGGAGGTCCTATCACGTCATTCAAGATGATCTCCTTACTAAGATGAGTGGGGGAGCTAATCACCCTATTGTTGCTGGGGCCCAGGATACTCTCGTTCAAATTGTAGCTGGTGTCGTGTTTCCCCCCACATAGTTCGTCCCCAGTTGCGTAATTTCAGTCCTTTGTTATAGTAATGTTCTAGGTGAGTAACTAAGGATCTAGAGCCACATTTCTGATCTCTGATTATTTCTGGTGTATTGGGTGTCTAGCTAATTATAGAACAGGGAATAGATGCGATAATACTCTCCCTTGCCTATCGCACAAAAATAGGCCAGAATGTTGAGACTGTAAATAATATACATGGAGGAGGTGAGCCTATAGAGTCTGTCGCAACTTAGACACGACTATTAAGATAATTACTCGTGGATCTAGTCTAATTCGGTTTTTAATGACGTGGATGACACTTTTCCGGGCCCGGGCATCCCTCCTGTATCTCTGTCAAGGCACAAAATAAAAACAATATAAGAAAAATAAAGAGAATAAATCGAACCCACTATCGTCCTTGTTCTCAGGCAAGCCTGAAGGACCGCAGTTGACTCGTTCCTGGGGTACCAGCATCGAGCAATAACATACGTCTACAGTTCAGTCATGTACAGCCTCTGAGTAGTGAGTATAGATACTAGGGCAATTATATTTAGAGAGATGGAAATACGGTAATGAGATAAGACTAAGGAAGAAAGAAAACCAAAAAAAGAGAAATGTGGATGATACGCCGACGAGACTATGACTAGTATTATGGAAGTTCTTGCTTTATTAATTCCACAACTAGAGATGATATTAAAGAAATGGGGCATATAAGAATTGCCACCCGTCCCTACTGTTTGTATTTGAAATCCTAGACGCTCTTTGTATGCAGAATTGATCAAGCAGTCTGTCTGATGTTTGTTACTTGTTGGTGTTTGAGTTTGGTCTGTGTGCTGCTGGCTGACTAGGAAGATTAACAAAACTACAGCTGTACCCGAACGGAATATCATGTTTTACCAACCACAATTATTTCGACTTCATCAAAGATTTTTATGTGACTTAAATTTACAAGGAGTTGAGCGATCGTTCTACGTGTCATTAACATTCAGAATGACCAAGGTCGGCCGGCGAACTAAAGCTTGGCGCTGAAAGAGGATATTTTTCTGTCTTTAGTCCTTTCGAGACGAGTGTTTTTTGGCACTTCAGACTGTATCATCGGCGTGGCATGCTACTCTCGGAGAAGGGCATTAGACTTCTTATTGATTGCTGCATTTGGTACCACAGGGTCCTGCGATTCATGCAGTGATGCCTCCCCGCCGTGGAGGTGGGTGCGGGTCCTACCTCTTTCGATACGTTCTTGCTTGCCTTCATCCCTATATCGGTGGCATGACTTTGTGAATATTTGACTAATTCGATGCATGTATTGTCCTTCCATTGGGTGTGCATGAGCCTGGGGATTATGCATCTTCAGCGTACAAGGAGTTATCTGCACTTATAGCCTACTGGGAAATTTCTTTCTTTTACTGTAGTGGCCTTCCTCTGTGTGGTTTACTTTGGTCTTTTTTGGACGGAGCGACGTGTGGTCCTCTGTAGCCTCTGCCGATCGGCTGCACTCCTGTTTTTCTTTTGCAGCTGCCAATTCCTCACTACCACGATTGGTGTCCAGATCTGCAGCTGACATAGCACTTTCTGGTGCCTTACGTGTGCGACCTGGCGTGTATGACTCACAGAGATCTGCCTCCTCTGCCCTCACAGGTGCTGGGACAAAGGCGTCCACACCACACCTGAATCTGATTAAGCTTAAAAAGGCACAGCTCATGTGGCATTTGAGAGTAATGTATGGTGGTCGCAGCATATATTATAAAAATGTTTAGCTTGAAGGATGATTAGTATGTAAAATCACCTGTTGTCAGCCTGATGACCTAAGTTCATTCTGTGTCTACAGGGGAACATGTGGTGAAAGGAGTGAGTTGATGCCTTTAAATCAGCCTCCCACACATATGCAGTGATACCACACAACACACAACACCCACAACACACACACACCTCACACACACACACACACACACAACACAACATGCAAAACAACAAAAAAAAAAAAAAAAAAAAAAAAAAAAAAAAAAAAAAACGGGGCTTGGAGAGATGGCCTAGTGGTTAAGAGTGCCAACTGCTCTTTGCAGAGACCTGGTTCGATTCCAGCACCCACATGGTGGCTAAGACACTTTAAGCTTTTAACCAGGCATGGTGGCACATGCTTTTATCCTAGCATTTGGGAGGCAGAGGCAGAGGCAGGCAGATCTCTGTGAGTTCAAGCCCATCCTGGTCTATGCAGAGTGGAGTTCCAGGCACAGCTGGGGCTATAGGAGACCCTGTCTCAAAAAAAAAAAAAATAGCTGCAATAAGAAATGTTTTTAAGGTTCATTGCTCCTGATATGTTGCTTAAAGTTTCTATAAATAAAGTGTTCACAGTAGAAGTTTCGACTCTCACATTCTTTCTGTTTCCCCTTTACAGAATATGTTCTCCCTAAACACTACATGTTCTGAGTCTTCAGAATGGACACCCTGATTCTTGGGCATAGAAGACTGTTCTGTACTCATGCAATGCAATCAAATGTCATGGCAGTTTTACTCTCTGATGACTGGAGGAAAGAGAGATAGGTATAGTAGTAGGATTATTGATGTTTACTCAGACCAGTGGATAATTGCTCATTGCTCATTACTGGTATAGTCCTAAGCTTATATTGAGCTAATTAATTTGTTGTNAAAAAAAAAAAAAAAAAAAAAAAATCAAACAGACTCTTTCTCAGCTGAGAACTCGAGGCTTCCTGGACCAGCCAGTAAACATTTATCCTTCTGGTAGCCCTGAAAGAGTAAGAAAATAAGAAAGAAAAAGGAATAAAAAGGAAAAAAGAAAAAAAAAAGAGAATTATATACCAAGCCCTGCAGATTGAGTCTTTATTTCACCAGAAAAGAAATGGAAATTCCCCCCTTTGCTTTGTTGTGTCATTGTCATTTTGTATTGTTTTTGTTTTCTTGTGAAAAGAAAAAAACTAAAAGAATTATTTAAACACATATTACTCATAAAATGATTTTATTGACTATAAAATGTTACAAGATGATAATCTAATAAACAAACAAGTGAACAAACAAAGCTCTGAAATATTTCTTTCCTTGAGAGAGTGTCTCATGTATCCCGGGGTCTCCTGGAGCTCACTATTTAGCTGAGTACCTTGCATTCTGATCCTCCCTCCTCTACCTGTCTAGTACTAAGATTTCAGGTATGCGCCATTAGAGAGAGGATTAATTTCATATCAGGGAATTCTTTCTTTTACTTTGCTTTTTGTTTTGCTTTGTCTTTTTGAGACAGGGTCTCTCTGTAGCTCCAGCTCTCCTGGAACTCACTATGCCGACCAAGCTGGCCTTGAACTCACAGAGATCTGCCTGCCTCTGCCTCCAGAGTGCTGGGATCAAAGGCGTGCACCACCACACCTGAATCTGATTAAGCTTTTAAAAGGCACAGCTCATGTGGCATTTGAGAGTAATGTATGGTGGTCGCAGCATATATTATAAAAATGTTTAGCTTGAAGGATGATTAGTATGTAAAATCACCTGTTGTCAGCCTGATGACCTAAGTTCATTCTGTGTCTACAGGGGACATGTGGTGAAAGGAGTGAGTTGATGCCTTTAAATCAGCCTCCCACACATATGCAGTGATACCACACACACACACACACACACACACACACACACACATACACACACACACACACATACACACACATGCACACAACTGGCTCTCAAGCATACACATAACAGACACACATTAAATCAAATTTTTAACAACGGGGCTGGAGAGATGGCTCAGTGGTTAAGAGTGCCAACTGCTCTTGCAGAGGACCTGGGTTCGATTCCCAGCACCCACATGGTGGCTAAGAAGCACCTTTAAGCTTTAAGCCAGGCATGGTGGCACATGCTTTTAATCCTAGCATTTGGGAGGCAGAGGCAGAGGCAGGCAGATCTCTGTGAGTTCAAGCCCATCCTGGTCTACAGAGTGAGTTCCAGGACAGCTGGGGCTATAGGGAGACCCTGTCTCAAAAAAAAAAAAAATAGCTGCAATAAGAAATGTTTTTAAGGTTCATTGCTCCTGATATGTTGCTTAAAGTTTCTATAAATAAAGTGTTCACAGTAGAAGTTTCGACTCTCACATTCTTTCTGTTTCCCCTTTACAGAATATGTTCTCCCTAAACACTACATGTTCTGAGTCTTCAGAATGGACACCCTGATTCTTGGGCATAGAAGACTGTTCTGTACTCATGCAATGCAATCAAATGTCATGGCAGTTTTACTCTCTGATGACTGGAGGAAAGAGAGATAGGTATAGTAGTAGGATTATTGATGTTTACTCAGACCAGTGGATAATTGCTCATTGCTCATTACTGGTATAGTCCTAAGCTTATATTGAGCTAATTAATTTGTTGTCAAGCCTGTGTATGTTTGCATCATGAAAGTAAATGGATGAACCCACTGTTTAACAGAACATGGCAAAGGGGCTTATTGATCTCAGATATGGTCTGCCATATGACCATGTGCCTGGTCACTAGGGTTCTTCACCATATGACCCCTGCTTTTAATACTGTTTATTTAGAGTTTGGGCTTGACAATAGTATTCAAAATTCTGTGATGAATCAAGGGGAAGGAAATTATTTTTTTTCCATGAGCAATTACTTTGTTCAGTTTAGTTGTGTGAAAACAGATTTGTAGCAGACATTTTGAGCCAATGAATTTCCTCTGTGCTCAAGTGACTCAGCTGCTGACTAGTAACACAAGGAGAACCTGTCTGAGGTTTTCTGTGGAGATCTATTCAGCACTCCATATGCTTGCTCAAAATTAAGGACTAAAAATGACTTTATTATTAAGTACACTAGACTCCTCACATCTGAGGTGGGACACCCTAAGTATTTTATCTGTACTTTTTCGGGTCTTACACGGACCAAGGACCAGTATACTCATCATGCACACCTAGAGTTGAACGTCAGAGCATCCTATATGGATGTCTTTCTTTTCCTCCTGACACCTCCTTATTTTACCCCCTCTGGTTAGTTTCCTCATAAATTATTTGACCTCACATTCTTTCTTGTGTTATTATTTGCTGTCAGTGACATTTCGCCTAAGACTAGAGGTATGTCAGATAAGTAGAAAAGTGTTATAAGCCTTATTGGTTTACCACAAATTTAAATTGTTTTCTGTGGGAGAGCTTGATGAACAAGGTGCTAATGAAATAAGGGTCTGAAGGATGTGGGAGCATCTGACAATGTATGCAGGCAGATTATACCGTGCAATGTATATAGGAAAAGTCAAGAGACAAGAACAATTCTGGCATGTTTCTGAAATAAGAGGACCATGAGCTCTGGAGCAGACTGAGGTTGGAAGGAGAGGAACCCAAGGAGGTGAGGCGGAGATGAATAGAAGTAGTCTGTCTATCTCACTGCACACTGTCTTTTTCTTTGAATGGGAAGGACCAGCGTAGCATAATATGAATGAATTGATGTGATTCAGATGTTAAACGTTTTCATTCCAGGACACTGATTTCCTGGACTTTTCCCTCTGGAAAGAGGAAATTCACCATGAAGAGGAAGAGAAGCATATTGCATCATGATCACTTCAGCATAACTGCTCAGATGGGGCCATACTTTATCTTTTTTTAAATTTATTTTTTTTAATTTTTTTTATTTTATTTATTTATGTGTATGAATGCACTGTTTTGCATGTAGGTCTGTGCACCCGTGTCGTGCAATGCCGCGGAGGTCAGAAGAGGGACTCAGAATCCCCTGGAACTGGAGTTCTCCTGGAATTGGAGTTACAGACGGTTCTCAGCCGCCATGTGGGTGCTGGAGATCGAACCCGGGTCCTCTGCAAGAGCGGTCGGTGCTCTTAACCGCTAGGCCATCTCTCCAGCCCCGGGGCCATACTTTATCTAATGCTGCATCCAGGAAAAAAAAAATATTGTGAAATCATGGAAGGAAAGTCTGTGATTAGGCATTTTCAATTTTAAGGCCCTCAAGTACATATTTAATATTAGCTTCTGGTTTCATGTGTCTGCTTAGCAAATATCCATGGTGTGTTCTCATCTATGAGTAGCAGGCTGGAGGCTTGGGTGGGCTTGCTACCAAACATTTCTATATTTTGCCATTTCACAAGACAAAGGTCTCCTAATCAGAGTTCGGGAGGACTTATTTGTAAATGATCATGCATTTGTTTCTGCTATCTACCCCCAGGCACTCCATGGAACAATGATTATGACATTTTCATTTATCAAAGAAAGATACCTTCTCCTTCCTTATATGAGAAATAAACAAATGAAAGACTATATTATCCAAATATCCTTATATTTGGATAAACAGCAACATTGAAAGATGTTGAAGAGTATATATAAAACATGCTTATACTTCTTATTTATTTATTGGTCTATTTATTTATCTGGTATATACAGATGTGTGTAAGGTTTTGTGTGTATATGAACATACATCCTCTTCGGTGTGGATGTATGGAGGTCAGAAGACAACTTGTAAGAGTCAGTAATTATCTTCCATGGCCTAGGTCCAGGGGATCAAAGTTAGGAAGTCAGACTCTGCAACAAGCACTTTGCCCTCTGAGATACTCTATAGGCCCTCATACTTACATTTCATAAGAATTGAATTCATAAAATCAGATCTATACTAATTAGTGGGAAACTATTTTGATATTATTTAAGAGTCTTAAGTGAGATTTTAAAAAATCTCACCAGGACTGTTAATTTATCACAGCTATTGAAGTTTCCTGACATTTAGGTAAAGGTCTTAATATTCTAATATGTAGAGGCGGGTCACCTATGATATGGATTTATAGTCATAAATTTCAAGAATCCATCACAAAAGACAATTTATCCAAGTTTTAACCTTTGATAAGCAGCATAGTTGTGTTTCATGACAATGGACACCCTCTGGTAATCTCTCACGTCTGAGAAGAAAGTTGATGTGAACTTTGCTAAACAGTGTGGCCTCTGCTAACTCCCTTGTCCTGAGATTGCACTGTCCAGGGGTTGAAAAATCAAGTCAGAAGGCAAGTGCACGTCCATGACATTAAAGAAGAAGCATTTTCAAGGTCGTTAGGTTGGTCACATGAACTGATAGAGTTAGAAGTATTTATGTGTTAGCTTCTTTCATTTTCCACTAAAAGGAAGATTCTACACTATTACTTAGCAAATATGGGCAAAGGTTTATTTCTTCACTTATCAAAATGTAGAGATGAAGTTTTATTGTTTCCACTAAACTGATATCATGTATATATTTCTCCCTTTCTTCCTAGATCACTCATACTTGATTTGTTAAAAATTCTGCATTGGAGCCAGCGCTGACATGCAGATAAGCCTACAAATGCAAACATATCAGAAAAGAATCCTTATATTTTTTTAAAAAATGATTTTTTATATTGTGTGTGTGTGTGTGTATGCAATGTCCACTGCTTCCACAAGGTCATTGTGAACCACAGAGTGTACAGTGTATGTGCTGGGACCCAACTCTTGTCTGCTGCAAGAACACTATGTGCTCTTCACTGCTGAACCAGCTCTCCACACACAAAAGGACTCATATATTAATGCTCAACATGACTTTTACATTCCCATGACAGATTATAATTTTTTATTTCCCCCAATACTTAACGAAACAATAGACATACTAATAGGAAAACATACAAAATATTCATTTGTTAGAGAAATATGGATGGTAACCAATTAGGAGACTTTATTTATATTGTTGGTTTTGTGGACTTTTAAAAATGGTGTTTTCTTTTCTAGTCCATTATCCTAGAACCAAGATAAAACACACAATTGTTTTTTCCTTCATTTACCTTATTTTTTAAATTTTTTTAAATTATTTTTTTATTAATTTTGTTTATTTCTGTATGTGTATGAATGTACTGTCTGCATGCAAGTTTGTGCACCCGTGTGGTGCAATGCCGCAGAGGTCAGAAGAGGGTGTCGGATTCCCCTGGAACTGGAGTTCTCCTGGAATTGGAGTTTCAGATGGTTCTCAGCCGCCATGTGGGTGCTGGGGATCGAACCCAGGTCCTCTGTAAGAGTGGTCAGCGCTCTTAACCGCTAGGCCATCTCTCCAGCCCCTATTATTTTAAATTTTATATGATGTTAATATCGTGCTAAGAGAGCCAATACTGATCAAACACCTTGATCCAGTGCCTGCTTGTCTCATAGGTCAATGATCCATGAGCTTGTCAGAGGCATTCCATAATAAAAAACACTTCTCTGTATGGACTTTCATTTACCCACAATAAGATGTAAAGGGTCACGTTCTTCCTTGTGCATTCTATTACATTATTAGAAAGGGAAATTGTATCTAACATTCAAAGAAAGGGAAGGGAAGGGAAGGGAAATAGGGAAGGGAAATAGGGAAGGGGAGGGGAAGGGAGGGGAGGAGAGGGGAGGGAAGGGAAGGGAGGGGAGGAGAGGGGAGGGAAGGGAAGGGAAGCACTCAGGAACCAAGCTACATCCTTAGCCAGATTCTAACTTTGCATGTCTTACTTGCATCAGAGTTCTGACTGTTAAAACACCATACATGGAAATATGCATTCTAATTTAATTTTCCCCAAGTATAAAGTACTAAGCATGGCAAGCCTTTCTTAGTTTCTAAGTTTAATGAACATCATGCATACCCAGGTTTGAATTTGGTTCCAGGCATTAAAACAGAAATTTTTCCTTCTTATTAAAATAAAGGCCAGCCTGGTCTACAGAGCGAGCTCCAGGATAGCTGGGACCAAAGGGAGGCCCTGTCTCAAAAAGACCAATAAATAAATAAATAAATAAATAAATAAATAAATAAATACATTGTGTTACATAATGTGATTTTATCAAGGCTTAATCTTTATGCCATTGGAAACTGGATATAATGTTTCAATACACAATTGTTTTTATAGTTATTTTTGCAATTTAGATTAATATTTAGATCCTGAAGATGAGGATAAATGTCAAGTGAATAAACATTTTATGGTTAAATTCTTATTCATAAATAGCTTTCTGAAATTAGTGAATGAATTTATCCTCCTACAAAAAGTATATTCAACTAAAGTAATATGACTTTTTCAATATTTCTCATTTAGAAACCGAAAAGTAATAACCATTGACGTTTCAATTTGTTTTTCGTCTATAGTGAGGTTAAACCTCTTTATAGCTTTTGCATTGTTTAATGCATCTGACCTATTTGTAGAAAGTCAAATTGAATCTTGATAAAAGCTACTCATATATCCACTTTGTGTAAATACTAGCAAATAGAAATTTAGCTAGACATTTAAGGAGTGAGTGTTAAAAATCATGCTTATTCCTTTCTTAATGGCCCTAATACTTTAAGCTTATCTTTAGATCTTATGAATAGGAAATTGTCATGCAAATTTCCTAAGCATGCTGCTTACACTGGCCTTCCATCAAAGAAATTGCATTGTTAAAATATGTTCTGACATATATAGATGAACAATAGTGGTTATTTATTCAAGAGTGAAACTAATAAATGTATTTCAAAGCTCTTTCCATTGTCCTGAGTATCTTGGCATTAAAAAAAAAAAGCATCACTCTCAATAGCAGTTATTTATTTTTTTAAATCAAGCTTCTTCCAAGCAGCAGCATGACTTTTGACACTTCCAGGCAGATTAAGAACTGAAGTCACAGTAGGCAGCCAGAAGAGTCTAAACACATTGAGCAATGGATCTCCCCATTGGTGGGAGGAAATTGGTGAGTAAGCTCTTAAAGCCATGGATCAATGGTAGCAATGTGCTCCAGGGAATCTAAGAGCAAGCTTCTTTCTTTTCTATCTCACAGGGGGCATCAGTGGAGTACAGTTCATGGAAGTCAATAGAAACCATTGTGATAGCAGTGTGTATGTAGAGATTTTTAACTGACCTGAAATATGGTTAAAGCAAAAAGAAGTCTAAATCTGTGGGGATTACCTCTGCATTGTACGTTACAGAAAATTATAGACTATGATAACTTGATTATGACCCAAGAGCAGAGTAAATGTGGTAAATGTGACAAAACATAATTCTTCTTTCTAAAGTTATCTGGTAGTATAATATTTTCATTTCAATAGCACTAGTGAAGATGTATGCTTCTTTGATGACTTGATGGAAAATGGATCTCCAGTGTAATGGTAAGGTACATACCATATCTACATAATACCAGGTGCAGGGGAAACTAGGCAGTTAATTCAAGTCCCAGTTGGCCAGAGGAGCACTAAATGGGTACTGGCATTTTTATGATACTCTGGTCAACTCTGGAAGGTTCCCCTACCCACATCTGTCTATGTCTGTTTGTCTGTCTCTATCTATCTATCATCTATCTATCTATCATCTATCATTTTTATTTATTTATTTATTTAATTTCTGTACTTCCTCCTGCCCTCCCTCACTTCTTTCTTTCTTTCTTTCTTTCTTTCTTTCTTTCTTTCTTTCTTTCTTTCTTTCTTTCTTTCTTTCTTTCTTTCTTTCTTCAGTCTGTTTGAGACAGGGTCAACTTGTAGCTATAGCTGACCCGGAACTTGCTATGTAGACAAGAATGGCTCCAATCTTACAGGGATCCACCTGCCTCTGCCTCCTGAGTGCTGGGATTAAAAGCAAGTGTTACCATGTCTGGTTCCACAGTCACTCTTTAAAGATATACACTCCCTCACCCCATAGGAATCATTTAACAAAAATAGTTCCTTGTTTGGGATGGGTTGGATACAGGATCTTGCTATGTATCCAAAACTTGTTGCAAATCAAACTCACAGTATTTCCGTGTCAGCCTACTGAGTGTTAGGATTGCAGGCATGCCCCATGACACCCCGTTTCTCCACTTTCTCTTTAATAAACTTTGCCCAATGTGTAATGATCCTCTAGATGCTATCTATCCCCTAAGATCCAAAAGGCACCTTTATGATTCAAATATGTGGGTCTCCTTGAGACTACAATTGCCTTTCTCTCTATTGTCAATAATAGCCTAACTCCACATTCATCCTAAATGTGTGGTTATATAATCTCTTTTATTTTTTTTCTTATTTTTTCCCTCTAAAATTTCAACATTTTAGATCCAGGCTAGGCATATTTTCCCCTAGACTTTCTCTTCAGGGCTGAATTCCAGGTGCTGTTTGTTGCTCTGTTAGGTCTTGTTGTTCTATGTCTATATTTAATTATTTGTTTAATGTCTTATGTTCCAGGAGCATATTCTCAAATGGTTCCCAAAAGAAAAACAATGACATTTAACAGTTGGGTAAATGAATAAAGTAGCTTTTTTTCATGTGCCCTGCATGAGCAGCCAGGGTAGCATAAAATATTATCATCAAAAATATTCCTTCAGTCCCAAGTAAAGAACATATATTATCTATAAAAAAATAAAGACTTAGTAAATGGGAAATTGTGGTTAGTAAACTACACATAGCTTCAAATTGTTTATACTGGAGTTGCCAAGAAACATAATTTTGGAATATTAAGACATAGATTCCCTGGGTCTGGAGACATGTGTTAACACTTGATATCACCTATTATTTTTCTATAGAAAGTATAAAGACCTAGGTTCAATAATCAGCATTTAAAACAAACAGTATAAAGTTTCAAAATTAAATTTTAAGATTTATTTTATGCCTATGAGTGTTTATCCTACTTGTATGTATAAATGCCACATGCATGCACTGCCCGCCAATTCTAAAGAAGGCCTCAGAAGCCCTGGAACCATAGTTGTAAATGTGGGTGCTGGGAACTTCAACCTGTGTTCTCCATAAGAGCAACAGGTGCTCTTATCTTCTGAGCTTTTTCTCTTCAGTTACAATAATAACCATGTTGATCTATGACTTCACTTCTTCTTGTAGTCTCTTGTCTTGCTCAAATGTCATTATTTAACTGAAGATCACTTTATCATTTGGGTTTTCTCAATCTTATCCAATGAGTTAAAAGGGCTTATAAAATATGCAAATAAAAATAGACGAATTACCAAATACAAGTTTATTAAACATATCCAGTAATCAGTATTTTATTTTATTTTTAAAATTATTTTATTGAGGTTTTGTGTATTTCATACATCATTTCTCAGTCTTATTTAGACACATTCTCCTTTCCATGTCCCCCATCCCACCCCAGTTAATGCATTCTGTCATACATGTCTTGCATTTTTTTCTCAGACTTTTTAAAGATTTTTTTTCTGCAGAGGTTTACTGTTTTGGGCAGAAATTAACTGATTCAGTCAGTTCTTTGACCCAGTCTTTATGTTGTTGTTTCTTCCCCTTTTTGCTCCCCCATATTGCTCCAACATATGCCTATATAACCATCATATATGTATCAATGACCTCTGAGAATAAACTGCATGTTAATTCCAAAATATGTTTAAGGATTCACATTTTCCCCTTTAATTTTATATTACTCTAAAATATGAATATGTATCTTCCACCCATATACAGTAATTACAGATTCTGAAAATAAGTGGTAGGTCAATTCTAGAGCCTGTTAAAAGATTCTCATTATAACAGCACAGTTGCTTTCAGATAAAAAGAAATATAACAATAATGTTGTTCAGCTTGCCTCTCAACTGGGGATTTGGTATTAGCATCCACAAATGAGGGAAACCATTTGCTGACTGTTTTTCTGGGACTGTGGTACTTCACTTAGCACAATGGCTTCCAGTTCCATCCATTTACCTACAAAGTTCACTTTCTTTACTGCTGAATAGAACTCCATTGTGTGGATGTACCACATTTTTGTTATACACTCATCTGTTGAGGGGCATTTGGGTTGATTCCAGCTTAATAGCAGGACTTATATATGTTTGCTTTAATATCTAGCAATCATTTCATTGCATTATGTATAATAGTTAAAACTGTAAGTTGTCAGCTTTACATTTAAAACTACATGATAACAAGAAATGAGTGACTCAATTCTATTGAGTATCCATGAGGAATTTTCCCCTGACTATCCCAAGGAAAAATACTGTATTTTCATTCATAACTGGACCTTAATTTCATTACCGATATTAGCTTTCTTGGGTTTTCTTTGAAGGGTAGAATGAGTTTATGGCTCTTCTAAGTTACTAATAAAATGGAACTTCTCATTTTTTGTTTGCTTCTGAAATCATTTCTCAAAAATGTGTTCGTATCTATTAAAATTTGTCTGCCACTTCAAAATATAAAGATGAAGCATTCTTACTTCATTTTAAAATATTCATTACAATTCATTACATTTTTCTTGTAATTATATAACCTGAATGACCTATGCGTTTTGAACACTTCAATTTTCCTTTGATGACCCGCATACCACTTTCTATATCTAAACAACATTTTCTGGATAAGGCTTCCTTCTGAGATTTGTTTGTGAATGAGAGCAACACAAATCCCACGGGTTTATTACACACAGAGAGGTATGTTATCTTCTACAGCTTAAGCCCATGGCCTGCCACAGTCTACTCTCCCTTCTATATATCATCACCAAAATAACAAGATAATAGAAAACAAGTTTTGATTCTAGAATGATTTTGGTGGATGATGATGAATGAAGTAGAACAGACAGCTTGATTTTCATGAGTTAAACTGAATGTGCTGTGTCCAATACAGCAACAACAGCAGAGAATAGCAGACAGGACAAAGGGGAAAAGAATTTATGTGCAAACAGAGTAACATTTGCAAAATAGGAGCATTATGAAAATGCCCAAATGTTTGGATACTCAAGTGCTTGTGAGGGAGAAGAACCTAGAAATGCATCGTTATCTAAGGGATATATATATATATATCCCTTAGATATAGAGTATATATATACTCAACAGAGTGAGTGTATATATATATATATGTATATATTATATATATATATATCCCTTAGATAATTATACATATATATATATATGTATATTTAAGACATAATTTCGTTTTATTTGGATTACAGAAGAAATCACATCTTCATTCTTTTGCACATACCACAACTAATTACAAGAAACTGCAATCTATCTAGAATGAGAATGGAATATAATATCAGTGGCATTAGTGAAGAACAATGTCACTGTGTCACTGATACTATATTCTACCTTATTCATCTACCAGTCTTTGTGTAGCAAATAGAATCCCAGGCGTCTCCATATCATCTTGTGGTTATGTTATGAAGAATGTGACAGTATGTGTCTCCATGTTCTAAGTTACTCACAGGTAACTGGAATTAATTCTTTACTTGATTAGAAATATTTTATTTATTATTTTTATTTTATGTGTAGGAGTGGTTTGACTTCATATATGCAATAGCACCAGTGTTGCACAATGCCCATGGATGTCAGAAGAGGGCATTGCATGCCCCGGATCTGCAGTTACAGATGGTTGTTATCCTCCATGTTGGTGCTGGGAATCAAACCAAGCTCCTCTGCTAGAGCAGAGTGTTCATCTCTCCAGCCTCTACTCAATTACAATGATTTCAAATGAAGCTTTTATTATAAAAATTGTATTTTTCTAGAAATAAGTGATTCTGTGCTTACAGAATAAGTTGTACAGAAATAAATTTTAAAAATTATGTTTATTGACAATTCTTGCTTCTTAGCCACAAACTTGATATCAACCAACCTAAGTGAGGTGTTTTTCATACCTTACACTTTGAGGGAATATAGACTATCTTAGAGGGGAGGATGTGTTGGCATGTGATTGCAGGGAGCTGGAGTGTACTGAGGGGATTTCTCACTTCCTCACATCTTGGTGGAACAGGAAGTGAACAGTGGCTAAGAAGAGTGGCTGAGACATTAAGACTCAAGGCTGTTGTCTAATGATTGTTCCTCCATGAAGGTTCTGCTGCCTAAACATTCTACAACCTTCCAAAAGAGTTAGATCATCCAGGTATTAAGTTGGCACACACAGGACCCTATGGAGGAATATTTCACATTCAAACCTTCATCTATTTTATCATTGGTTATCTGGTCTAAGATCCCAACAGATGCCTGAAACTGTAGCTATCACCAAACCTATGCTTTGTCTTACACACACATGTCTGCCACAAATTTCAATTAAAATTTAAGCTCAGTAAGATATAAGTAATAATTAACAGTTAAACCTAAATTTGGGAATTTTTTTTGTATTTTTGAGACAGGGACTCCCTATAGCCCCAGCTGTCCTGGAATTCACTCTGTAGACCAGGCTGGCCTTGAATTCACAAAGATCCGCCTGCCTATGCCTCCCAAGTGCTAGGATTAAAGGCATGTGCCGCCGTGCCCAGCTTGGGGGATAGGTTTTAAGAGAAACTAAAATAAAAATATTAAAAAATGGCAGGGTGTGGTGGCACATGCTTTTAATCCCAGCACTCCAGAGGCAGAGGCAGGTGGATCTCTATGAGTTCAAGGCCAGCCTGTTCTACAGAGTGAGTTCCAGGTCAGCTGGGGCTACAGGAGGACCCTGTCTCAAATAAACCAAAGAAGTATTATAAAAATGATAATCCTTCAGTACTTTAGCTATTTACCAGAACAAAATGTTCCACTCTCAAAGAATAAATGACAAACAAAATACTATGTAAGATGTGAGAGATAATATATTCTATGAAATTTTTAACATATTTGATTATCAGATAATCAGATATTCCATCAATATAGAGGAGAAAATGAGTGAATTGTCACAGCATGGTAGTTCATAACTATAGTCCCATTACTGAGGGGCAGGAAGATCGTAAGTCCAAAACCAGCCTTAACAAGAAAAATTCTCAAAAATGGATGAATTAGAAATGAAATATAGTCCACATGTTTACATAAGTAGACCATGACAGAGCAGCAGAAATTTATAAGGTTGTATGTATGAAAGATATATTAAAATAGGGACTAGAGAAATGGCTCAATAGTTAAGAGCTCTGGGTGATCAGAAAGGACCCAGCACCCACATGGCAGCTAACAGCTGTCTATAATACCAGTTCTAGGGGATCTGATGCCCTCTTCTGACCTATGTGAGCATTACACCACATGAGTGCACTTATGTCTATGAAGGCAATATACTCATACACATAATAAAATAATAAATAAAATATTTAAAAATGATAGGCTATAATATAAAGCTAGAGCAATGTTAACAGCAGACACAACAGATTTTAAGCAAAAAGGCCTTATTAGAGATAGTGTATCAGGATAAAAACAGTGACTCATTGGGAAGATTTAACAATGACAGTCTTTTATGTATCTAGCAACAACACATAAAAAGGAATGAACAAAAGCTTACAGAAAAAAGTAAACATTTTTCAAATGTAAAAATGTAGAATAAAACATTCGATATTCAATATTGCATAGATTTGATCAGATCAACAACGAAGTTGAAAAATTACACAATATTTCAAACCAAACATCCCTAATACCAACCTGTTGAACAGTATCTTGTGAACAACAAAATGGACATGCTTCCTATATGAACATAGGGTGTTCTAAGCTAGACCAAATGATAGACCATAAAAGAGTTCTAGGAGCTGGAGATATGGCTCAGCAATTAAGAATGCTGACTACTCTTAGATCACCTGAGTTTAGCTCATAGGAGACACAGGGAGCTAACAATTGTCAACAATTCCAATTACAAGGGATCCAACAACCTCTTTGGGTTATGAGGCCTTTGCACACATTTGATTCATTTACAATCATATTGGCAAATACACCAGAAATAAAAATAAATATTGTTTTTAAAAAAGAATTCAAATATGTACAGAAGCATTGATACCAAAATGTGTTCTTTATCCTATACAAAAATAAATTAGAAATCAATGCCAGGGTTTTAAAGGATTTACTAATTAATATGTAAGAAATAAAGTATAATGGATTATGGATCCAATTATTAAAACACAATTTTTTGGAAAATCATAAAATACTTTGAGATCATTGAAAATTGTGGTGCACTTCTCTTAAACTTAGAAATGAAGACAAAATGGAGTTAAGAGGAAAATTATACTAATAAATGTTTTCTTTTAAAAATAAGATCTCTTATCCTGTTGTGGTGGTGCACACATTTCTTTAAAAACTTTTTTTTAATTTTATTTATTTTGTATGTGTAGGAATGTACTGTCTGCAGGCAGGTCTGTGCAACTGCTTAGCGCAATGCCGCGGAGGTCAGAAGAGGGTGTCGGATTCCCCTGGAACTGGAGTTAAGGATGGTTCTCAGCCGCCATGTGGGTTCTCTACAAGAGCAGTCAGCGCTCTCAACAACTAGGCTATCTCTTCAGCCCTGGTGGTGCACATTTTTAATCCCAACACTCAGGCGGGAGAAGCAGGCGATCTCTGTAAGTTCAAGGCCAGCCTCATCTACATAGTGAGTTCCATGCTAGCTGGGGCCACAGGTGGACCTGACTCAAAAAGACAAACAAAACAAAACAAAAAAAAATCAAAAACTTAATGAATAAGATCTCTTGCCAGGCATGGTGGTGGTGCATGCCTTTAATCCCAGCACTCAGAAGGCAGAGGCAGGTGGATCTCTGTGAGTTCAAGGCCAGCCTGGTCTATAAGTTCTGGGTTCTCCTCGAGTTCCAGGCCAACCTGGGGCTACAGGGAGTTCCTGTCTCAAAAAGATAATAATAATAATAATAATAATAATAGCGATAATAGTAGTAATAATAATAAATCTTGTCTTCTTGCTCTAGAAAGCATTTCAAGCACTATATTGAAAATGAGTGGGGATAAGTGGTAACCTTCCTAGGTTCCTGACTTTAAGGGGAATACATCTAATTTTTCCCCAGTTAGAATAATGTTGGCTGTGGATTTGTTGTATATGGCTTTAATTATGTTGAGGAATGTTTTCTCTTGCCCAATCCCTCTAGGACTTTAAAAAAGAAGGCATGTCGAATTTTGTTGAAGGCCTTTTCTGCATCAATTGAGATAACCATGTGGTTTTTGTCTTTCAGTCTGTTTATGTGCTTTATGACATTTATTGATTTTCATATGTAGAACCATCGCTGCATCTCTGATATGAATCTGACTTGGTCATGATGGATGATCTTTTTGATGTGTGTCTGTATGCAGTTTGCAACTATTTTGCTGAGAATTTTTGCATCTAGGTTCATTAATGAGATGGGTCTATAGTTTTCTTTTTTGGTTGTATCTTTGCCTAGTTTTGGTATTAGAGTGATGCTGGCTTCATAGAAGGAATATGGGATATTTCCATCTATTTCTACTCTTTTGGATAATTTGAGTAATAATGGTTATAGGTCCTCTTTAAATGTTTTGTAGAATTCTGTCGTGAATCCGTCTGAGACTGGGCTTTAATTAGTTGGGAGGATTTTGTTTTATTAGAGTTTCAAATTCCTCATATATTCAGGTCTTTTTAAGCTGTCAAACTCTTCTTGGTTAAGCTTTGGTGATTTCCATGATTTTGGATATTCATCCATTTCTCTTAGGTTTTCAAAGTTAGTAGATGATAAGTTTTTGTAATATCTCTGTATGATTGCATAGATCTTTTCATTATCTGTTGTGATGGTTCCCTTTTTATCTCTAATTTTATTGATTTGGAGATGCTCTTTCTTTCTTTTGGTCAACTGGGCAAGAGGAAATCAAGCTATCCCTTTTTGTAGATGGCATGATAGTTTACCTAAGGGACACCAAAACCTCCACCAAAACACTCCTAGAGATGATTAACAGTTTCAGTAAGGTTGTGGGATACAAAATTAACCTAGAAAAATCAGTAGACTTTCTTTATACCAATAATAAGGAATTGAAGAAAGATTACAAGGAGACCTTCCCATTCACAATAGTCTCAAATAAATAAAATATGTAGGAACAAACCTGACCAGAGATACTAAAACTATCTTCATCAAAAATTTTAAATCCCTGATGAAGGAGACTGAAGAAGACACCAGAAGATGGAAGAATCTCCCATGCTCATGGATTGGAAGAATTAATATAGTAAAAATGAACATCCTGCCCAAAGTAATAAACAAATTCAATACAATCCTAATTAAAATCCCCACGAGCTTCTAGACAGACTTAGAGAAAAACATTCTAAAGTTTATATGGAAAAACAAAAAGACAACAGATAGCCAAAGCAACCTGGAGCAAAAAGATTAATGCAGGGGGTATTGCCATACCAGACTTCAAACTATATTACAGAGCTATAGTCATAAAAACAGCCTGGTACTGGGACAAAAAGAGACCAATGGAACAAAATTGAAGATCCAGTCTTGAGCACATACAATTTCAGTTGCCTCATATTTAACAAAGGGGCCAGGAAGTCTCAAGGGAAGAAAGACAGCATCTTCAGCAAATGGTGTTGGGAAAACTGGATGAGCACTTGTAGAAGAATAAAATTTAACCCGTACCTCTCACCTAGTACAAAAATGTCAACTCCAAGTGGATCAAAGACCTCAGCGTGAAACCTAAAAATTATAAAAGAAATTTTAGAAGAAATTATAGAAGAATTATAGAAGAAAACATTGGCAATAACCTACAAGACATAGGCATAGGAAAAGACACTGTAAATCAGACAGCAGCTGCATAGGAAATAAGGTCAACAATTGACAAGTGGGACCTTATTAAACTTAAAATCTCTGCACAGAGAAAGAAATAATCAAAGAAGAGAAAACCCACAGAGTGGGAGGAAACCTTCACCAGTGTTACATGTGACAGAGCATTAACATCAAGAGTATATAAACTACTCAGAAAACAAAGGAGCAAGAAAGCAAATCAACCACTCAAAAGATGGAGTAAAGAGCTGAACAGAGACTTCACAGATGGAGTAAACACGTCAGAGAAACATCTTAAACATGCTCAATGTCACTAACATTTAAGGAAATGCAAACTAAATCCACTTTAAGATTTCATCTTACTCTGGTAAGACTGGCTATGATCAAGAAAACAAAGAATACCAAATGCTGGAGAGGGTGTGGGGAAAGGGGAACAAACACTCATCCACTGCTGCTGGGAATGCAAACTTGTGCAACCCCTATTGAAAATAGTGTGGAGAACTCTGAAAAGAGTCAAAATGAGCCTACCACCTGACCCAGCCATACCACTCCTGTGTATACACCCACAAGACTCACTATCTCAGAGATACATGTGCATCCGTTTATTGCAGCTCTCTACACCATAGTGAAGAGCTGGAAGCAACCCAAGTGTCCCTCAACCGATAAGTAGATAAAGAAAATATGGAACATTATGCAATGGAATTTTATGCAGCAGTAAAGAAAGACTACATCATGAATTTTGCAGCTAAATGGATACAACTAGAAGCCATTATGCTAAAGGAAGTAACATCTTCCCAGAGAAACAAATGATGTATGGTGTCCATCATTTGTGGATCTTAGCACCAAATCTCTATTTGTAAGTCAAACTAAATAATTATTTATTTTTCTTTTTTTAGTAAATACAATACCTAATGTTACTAATCACCTTGCTATGTAATGTAGGAGTGTAAAGTAATTTTTTCTTTACTTGCATATAACTCTACTATCAAAAGGTGAATCCCTAAAAATGTTTTGATTTTTTTTAATTTTTTTATTATTAATTTTATTTATTTCTGTATGTGTATGAATGTACTGTCTGCATGCAAGTCTGTGCACCTGTGTCGTGCAACGCCGCGGAGGTCAGAAGAGGGTCTCGGATTCCCCTGGAACGGGAGTTCTCCTGGAATTGGAGCTTCAGACGGTTCTCAGCCGCCATGTGGGTGCTGGGGATCGAACCCGGGTCCTCTGCAAGAGCGGTCGGCGCTCTTAACCGCTAGGCCATCTCTCCAGCCCCCTAAAAATGTTTTGGAACTACACTATAGTTTTCTTATATGTCATAATTTTGGTATATGCATGGTATGTATATATGCATATTTTGAAGAAATACAAATTTAAAGGAAAAACAACAACAACAACAACAACAACAACAAAACTGGGTCAAAGAACCAACAGAAACTGTAAACTTTTGCCCCAAACTGTAAACTTCTGCACTGAAAAATTTAAAAAGACTGAGAAAAAAAATGCAAGACAGGTATGGAAGAATGCATGAACTCTGGAGGGTGGGGGACAAGGGAGGGGGAATCAGTCTAAATATGATTTAGAAATGTTGTATGAAATGCACAAAATTTCAATAAAAAGTAAGACCTCACACCAGCAAGATAACAAAGTTGTTAAGAATTCTTGCCACACAAGTCTAATGACCTGAGTTTGATCTTTGGACTAATGTTGAAAAGAAAGAAGTGATTCCTAAATTTTTTCTTTTTAACTTCCTATGTGTGCCTTGATGTACTCTCCATATGCTAGCATCTACATGCACATACTCAAACACAGATCAACTAGTAGATAAGACTAAAATCAATAATGCAACATTTTGCCTTAATTTATTAGAAAACAAAGACAGAGCTGAACAGAGGTTGAAAAAATTAAGGTTTAAATAACTGGAAAACAGAGCAGTTGAGAAAATAAACGGAAAGCAGGATTTTGACATGTCTAACAAAATGGATATTTTTTTCAGGTCAATTTATCAATACGAAATCAAGTTACTAAAATCAGCATTAAAAATGGAAATTACCAATGGCCTCAGAAATAAAAAGTCTCATAAAAGAAGCCACAACCACTCCTATACCTATAACCAATGTGTCAGCTGTTTATATTTTGTAACAAATCCTACCATGAGAACAAAAGAGAAAACAAAGCATACAACATTTAACTTTTCAGACTGAAAAATGTAGTAAATAGGCACAGAATTATACAAGATTGAGTCACTATTGTAGTAGCTTCCTACAAAAAGCAGGCAAATTGATCCACTTGTCAGTTTAAGAAAGATAACAGTGGCAATAATCATGAAATCTTGCCTGTTTTGATTTTCTTTGGGTAAGGGTTTTTCTTAGCTGCAATACATTAACAAAAATGGATGACTCATTTAAATATTTTTCCAGACCTACTATGCTATAGATTTTTAAACTTCATGTAAAAACTGAGAATTTATAACAGAAGGTCTCTTAGAAATTTGTTAGGCAGGCTTGCACAGGGCAGCTTCTGCACTCCACACCTCTCACTATGTACAGAGTTGTCAGCTTCAGAGTCGGATCCTCCCACACCTCAAGCCTGGAGACTTCTAGCAGAGTCCTTGTCAAGGCACTCATTCCTGTGAACAGATTTTACAGGCATCCTAAAGCATTTATAGGTAGTGACTCTTCCCAAGTCACACCATATCCTGTGGGTCATTTGGATAGCAGTGACTTTAATTTGTGCATCCAGATCTGGGTCAAATGTAAAGGTGAAGTGTGTGTGTGTGTGTGTGTGTGTGTGTGTGTGTGTATTCTGTATGTGTCTGTGGGTATGAATGTGTGCATAAATGTACAAATGTGCATGAATATGTGCTCCAGTGCATGTATGTATGATTATATATACACTGTATATGTATGAGTGCATGTGTACATATGCATGAGATATGTGTTTATATGTATGAGTTTGTATGCATGTATATGTGTGTGTTTATGTGAGTGCGTGTACGACTGTGTGAATGTGTTGGCATATTAGGTTTCTTTTCTGGAAAGTGGATCTCATGGTATAAATGCATCCTTGTATTTCCTGCCCCTACATTATTTAAAGTTCTCTGTTTCTTCCAATGCAAGCTTTTCCACCAATTCCATTATATTTAATAATACTTTATATTGATTTTCATTGTTCAAACACTGTAACATCAGTTTCTTGATGAGTCTGATTAGTTTACAACATGTATAACTAATTCATCCATTATTTTGTTACAGAGTACTTCATAATACGACTACTTGTAATTGATTAACCTTTTTTCATTGCATTTGAGGCTAATCTTTTAGTCTAAATGATTCTGACTACATTCTATTACACAAATGTAAGCATTTTAAGGAGGGATTGTATCATGGACAGAACCATAGATCATTAACAGAAAATCCAATTTATCAGGAAAATGATTACATAAATTTGTTCTACCAGTAGGATTTCAGTGTTGTTATTTTATTTCACCTTTGATTAGGATTAGACTCAATATTTGATTTACAACAACATTTGAGATTTAATTTTTTCTTTTTTAATAAATTATGGCAAATACCATACTTATTATTTTTATTAAAAAGACATTTTACTTTACACATTTTTTGGTCTTTTTGAGACAGGGTCTCCCTGTAGCCCCAGCTGGCCTGGAACTCACTCTGTAGACCAAGCTGGCCTTGAACTCACAGAGATCCACCTGTCTCTGCCTCCCAAGTGCTGGGATAAAAGGCATGCACCACCATGCCCAGCACCTTACACTTTTTATGTTAGGTTGTATGTATTTTTATTATTGACATGAATGAATTCTTTATATACTTCAGAATTAGATATAATCCTTAACAATATTTTGATCTGGGTTTTTCTTTTACTATAGAATAATTTTCATTATTAGAGATTTTAGTTGCAGGAGACCAGGATGAATTGTCTTGGAGTAAGCCGAGCTCAGGAATTCTGGGAGGCAGTTTATGACCCAGATAGGGGTGGGCTGCTGAACACTGCCAAGTGATACTGACATAGCTGGCCACACAGACCCTAGGCCCCTTGT
The DNA here is from genome assembly GCA_009823505.1 of Rhizomys pruinosus. Classification (NCBI taxonomy): domain Eukaryota; kingdom Metazoa; phylum Chordata; class Mammalia; order Rodentia; family Spalacidae; genus Rhizomys; species Rhizomys pruinosus. Next base: position 2,820,959 of record VZQC01003599.1, read on the forward strand.
TCTGGGAGGAGACATCTTGGTCAGGAATTTTCAGTTACTATCTGCCTTACACAGGACCTTTGTGTGAAAACCCCTACCAAGTTTTCTGTAAATGTACACTTGTTTAATTTTTTTTTTAACATTTTCCTTGAACCTTGCCTCTTTCATGCTCCTTCTAAGGCTGCCTACTTTTTCCCTATATAAACCTGTAATCGTGGAGACATAGACTGATGTTTGCAAAAGACAAATCAACCCAGGGGTGAATATCATCACTCTTGTGTTCACTTGATATTAGTTGGGGGAATACTTACAAATAGCCGAAATTCCCTGCACTTAGTTTTAAGACATTGAGGCATATCATTCATTTTCCTTATGTTCAATTATGTCTGAAAGGAGCTTATTTTAATAATAAAGATTAAAGTAGAAATTAATGATGTAGACCTTAAAAGAACCACACACTGGGTTGGGGAGACAGTTCAGTGATTAAGAGTCTTGACTGTTCTTAAAGATTCCCAGCACCCACATGGTGGTTACCAATTATTCTCAATTACGTTTCTGGGAGAATTTGATGCCCTCTTCTGACCTACACAGGCATTGCAAGACATGGGTGCTGTTTCACACGTGCAGACATTACACACATGCACATAAAATAAACACAATAAGGGCTGGAGAGATGGCTCAGTGGTTAAGAGCACTAGCTGCTCTTGCAGAGGACCAGGTTTGATTCCCAGCACCCACATGGTGGTTCAGAACCATCTTTAACTCCAGTTCCAAGGGAATCAGACACTGTCTTCTGATCTCTGTAGCACTGCACAACATGGGTGCACCTATCTACATGCAGATAATACACTCACACACATAAGAAATAAAAATAATAAGAAAATATGTTAAAATAAAAATAATAAAGAAAATATGTTTAAGAACAACACACAAAATAAATCAAATATTTGTTCTTAGAAAGTGTAAGATTGGCAAACTCTTAGCAAATATGAAGAAAAGAATGATTAAGACAGCTTAACCAATTAGAAATCAAAAGGGTGTTATTACAACAGGCTCCAACAAAACACAAGACTTTATTAAAGATTACATTGGAAATCTATACTCCAAAAACTTGGAAAGCTCAGAAGAAATAGAATTTCTAAATGCATATTATCCATGAAAGTTAAACCCAAAACACATACATCACTTAAAAAAGTCCCCAAGATAAACAGTGACAAAGATACTGTTGCCTAAAGTCTCCCTTCAAACAAAGCCAAGGACATGAAGGATTAATTGTTGAAACCTATCAACCTTTGAGGAATATCTCATTTAAATTCTTTGTAACTTGTTCCAGAAAATAAAAAGTAAAGGACAACTATGACAATCATCCTGTTAATTACTAATTAATAATTCTGTTGTATTATTATCCAGATAAAGATAGATAAACAACAAAAAGAAAACTACAGACCAGTTTCTTTGACAAATATGTATGCAAAAATTATCAACCAAATACTTGCAAACTGAATTCAAGAACATATGTAGGTCATACATCATGATCAATTGGACTTCATCCCAGAAAGGCAAAATTAGTTCAACATGCAAGTCAATAAATGGGTAATGCTGTAACATCTAAACAATCTTAAGGACAGAAATTATGTAATCTTTGATTGATACGAAAAGAACACTGAACAAAATTCCAGAAGGCTTCATGATAAAGGTCTTGGCGATATTAGGAACAGGTGGATCATATCTCAAAATGATAAAGGTTATATATGCTGAGCTCATAGCTAACATGGTATAAATTGATACACACTGAGAGTATTTTCTCTCCTACAAGACAAGATACCTGCTCTCTGCTCTCTGATTCAGTATTGTGCTTGAAGTATTAGCTGTAGCAATTAGAAAAGAAAAAAAAATAGCATAAAAGGTATAAAGTAGTAAAGGAAGAAATCAAACTATCCCTATTTGTAGAGGACATGATCCTGTGCCTAAAATACCAAATCTTAGAAAATTGGATTTAATAAGCACAGTAAAGTTGAAAGAAAATGGAACACAAATTATTACCCAACAAATATTGAAAATTTGGTACCCATATAACATGGAACTATAGTAAGTGGTCACTTCCAAAGTAGGACAGGCCATGGAGAAAGTGCATGCCTAAAAGCACAGCCAGATGACACATGGAAGGGTGCAATTCCAAATATAAAATGGCCATTTATTCAAATGCAAAATATCATTATAGATGTAATAATCACCTACCTGGGGCTAATTCCAGACCCTTGTAGCATCACATCTTCCTAATTCACAGGTATAAACAAAGAGGTCCTTTGATCCTCATTTGTGCTTCTGGGACACACTGGCTGGAAGGTTAGCGCTCTCTCTCTCTCTCTCTCTCTCTCTCTCACACACACACACATACACACACACACACACACACACACACACACACCTGAGCTCAGATCAGGCATGCCCACATCTGCCCTTTTTGTGCTTGTTTCTGACAGCTCAGCATCATAGAAGTTGTGGTCAATTACCTTTGTCTGGCAGGAATGGCCATGACTGCTTTGTAGAAATGCTAAGACTAACCAATGCCCAAATAAAAACTTAATACAGGCAAATCCAGCCAGTAAACACAATCAGCATTTACACAAACCCAATTAGCAAATGTCTGTGTCCAATTTTACACAGATAGGGAATTTGGTTATACCCCATAGTCCAAGTGTGGCTGCAAAGGCCTGCACATATAATCTTGCTGGCCAAATGAAAGCCCAGTCCTTATTTGCTGTGATCTCACAATTACAAACCCCCTTAAGCCCTTACAATTTGATGCATCCCCTCTTCTGTGAATGGTCCCCGGGCCTTGGGGAAGTGCGTAAGAGAGGATGAAATGTAAAATGATCCATTTTTCTTTGAAGTGACACGTCAGACCTTCGGGTCTGTCAAAGCTTTGCTTCCAATGGGCTGGTGGCTCATCCAGGGGTTCTTTTTCAATTCTACTGATAAAACACAAATAGGAAGAAGTACAAACACTATCATGACAAATTACATTATGGACACAGACACAAAAGTTTAGAAGGAATTTTAGTCTAGGAGCCGTGCAAAGAGAAGGCAATAGCTTTCTATTGTGGTCCCCAATGTCTTTTAGCCACTAGAGGGTGCAAGCTTATAGTATTAGTAGCGAGCTTATATTATTAGTAGCGAGCTTATAGTATTAGTAGCGAGCTTATAGTATTAGTCATGTGTTTACCGCCCCCTACCCCCACTCCCAAAGGCATGGGCTAGATAGCCAATTAGATATTTGGGGTGTACAAATACTAGGCTCCCACTAACTGTGCTATTTTCAGGCAAGTGAGGTGTAGCTGATGAGTCTTATTTGACTGAAGTGAGCATTTCCTTCCAGTAATCTTTGTAACGCTCTCTGGCATTATTAAGATCAACTTCCAATTTGCTGTGCAAGCTCTCAACATAATTTTTCCTTTTCATGCTAAGACTATGTCATCTTTGGCAGTAAGAGTTTACTATCCTTTTTTGAGTGTACCCCTACATCACAGACAAACAGCCTTTGTTTTGGGGAGGCTTTTAGAAGCCCCTAGCCAATAGCTCCCTGTTAACAGTAGCCTATAACTGGTTCCATAAGCTTTTATGTACCCATATGTCTCACCTGATCATAAAGCAAAATTTAGAGGTAGGACATTAATCCAAAAGGATAGGCACCAATATCCAGGTCACCATACTTTCTGCATGTTTAGACATTTCAGTTCCCCTACTGGTACCAAAGCCCTCCTTTACTAATGTGCTTTATTTGATCATCAAGCTTTTAAAGATTTTATGATTATAGTTGGCTTTGGTACTTTTTAAAATTAATTTTGCACTGTATTCTTGTTTTGAGGGGATAAAGAATATCCCTCCAACAAATCTAAGTCTGTTATTCAGTTAAAAGAAGCAGCCAAGCAGGTCCTATAAGGAGTCATTACCATAATAAATTACTCCTAACCCAGAGAGATGCCAGCAGGAAGAGTTACTTGGGCAAATTTTATGCCTGAGACTCAACTAGCCTGAAGTCCCTTCATGTGTCATCCTGTGTGTTCGTTCCCTGTGAAGTGGCCTTTTCTCGGACTTCTCTCATTTCTCTTGGATCTTCAGATGTGCCAATCTTTCTGCTGGTGGTATAATCCAATGACAAACACTTCTCACAGACACCCATAATGGTAGTGGCTCTGTGGGAATATACAAACAAGCCTGCTTCTTTTTTTTTTTTTTTTTTTTTTTTTTTTTNCTTATCCTCAAATGAACTAATTATCTTTTGTAAACAATAAGCTCATAATAAATTTCAGTTTGACAGTTTATGAAGCCGTCATATGTGGAAATCTGATTAGAGTCAGGGAAGATTAGGAAATATTATAAAAAAAGTAAAAATTAAAGGTATAATTAACTATAGATTATTTTTCTTGGCTAAGTCTGCAAAATTTAGCTTTGTAATAAATATTGGGTGTATTCATTTTCAGGATAGCGATATAGTTACTTGCGGATGTTGTTTACATTCAATAGCACTTTTTGGTACATGAAGGTACGTATAAAATAGTGATCCCATTTCAAAGTTGTAGTGAAGTCCCTCTGTGCATGAGACCAGATGAATTTCTTTTGGGTCTTACCTCTTGTTTAATCTAAGAATGGTAAGTAATAGGTTCTCGAAGTTAACCACTGTGGACCTGTGTCCTGGAAATCCACTAGTGTTACCTGGTTTTTTTTATAACTCCAAGGGTATGATAAGTTTGGTTTTAATGAAGTGTATTAGTCACTTTCCTGTGTGCTGTGAATAAACATCCATGACCAGGAAACTTATAAAGAGGAAGAGTTTATTTGAGGCTTACAATTGACGTTTCCAGGAGAATTAGAGTCCATGTGGCAAGGAGGCATGGTGGATGGATCTGGAGCAGCAAGCAAGGGTCACATCTCGCAAAGAGCACGGAAAGCAGAGAGACAACTGTTAGACCACGGCTTGTTAAACTCACTAAGGTGCCCTCAATAACTTACTTCTCTAGCAAGGCCACACCTCCTTAAAGCTTCCCAAAACAGGTGCCACCTAACTGGAGACAAATGTCTGCAATACTTACAGCCTATGGGGGAACCATCATCAAAAAACCACAATGAGGTTGGAAGCAAACTTAAAACCAATGTGTTAAAACTGGTTGACTCTTCCCTAAATTTCAAGTTTTTTAGACTCAAAAAATTTCTTGTCTCTTCTGAAGGTTAAAACTAGTGCAACGATTATATAAATTAGCATAGAGAACTCTAAGAAATTAAAAAGAGACCCACTACCATACAATCTACCTCAGCTAATACAGCCCCTTGCCACCATACCCTTGAACTCACAATATCCTATTACAGAGATAATGTTTGTGCTGACTTTTTCTTACAATAGGTAGAAGAAAATTGAAACAGACAAATGTTCTCCAGTTTATCAAATAGTGACAAGCAAAATGTAAATATATTTACATAATGGAGCTTCAAACACTCTAGTTGTAAAGAAAAAAGAATTACGCTGGGCTGCTGGTGGCGCCCGCATTTAATTCCGGCAGAGGCAGGCTGATCTCTGTGAGCTTCAAGGCAGCGTGGTTATCCAGAGTGAGCTTAAGATAGCTGGGATCTACAGTGAAGACCCTGTTTAAAAAAAAAAAAACTTCTATTAGTATTAATATATATATATATTATATATAATATTATACCACAAAAACACGAAAAAAGAAAATTGGTTCAAGTCTGTTAGGTAATGGGGGGAACCAAAATCTGTTCTACTATGTGAAGTACAACATACAACCAACAACAAAAACATATGCTCTCTCTAATTTGTGCAGTCTACCTAAAATCCTTAGATGTAAGTACTTAACCTGTTGCCATCAAAGAAGCCAGGAACAAATGTAATGGAAACCATGACTAGTGAAGAGGGATGTAGGAGCCAAGAAAGAGCGCAAAATAGGAGATAGGTGTTATCAAGGGGCTAAGGAGAAAATGGGAGGATATTTTTAAACTGAGGAAGGAAATAGGAGGGTTTAATCATGGGGAGCGAGAAGAGAAAATCACATCAGAGGCGTATCGAAAAACCAAGGGAAATGTTTAGCTCAAACAGCCCATTAAGGGCTAAGAGATGGCCTGGTGGTAACGAGACCAACTGCTCTTGCAGAAGACTGTGTTTGATCCCCATTACACACACATGGCCAGCTGAGACAACCATCTTTAAAATCCAGTTCAGGGTGGAATCTACTACCTCTTCCTGACACGTCTGAAAGCATTAACACAATACGGGTGCCCAACCTCACATGCCTAAACAGAAACATTCATACACATCAAAAAAATAATAAAAAAATTTTAAAAAGCCCATTGAAAATACCAATATATGTATGGATACATATATGCCTGAAGGAGATGATAAATAGATAGACGTAATGATAGATAGATAGATAGATAGATACTGATAGTATAGCATAATACTACAAGACTACATGAATAGATTAGAAAGAAATGATAGATAGATGTAGAATATACTGATAGATACATGATAGATAGATAGATAGATAGATGATAGATAGATAGACTAGATAGAGAAGATATGAATAGATAGATAGATAGATAGATAGGATAGATAGATAATAGAAGTGATATGATTAGCATTAGAGCATAGATAGATAGATAGATAGATACGATAGATGATAGATCAAATGTAGATAAGATATGATAGATAGATAGATTAGTAGATAGATAGTTCCGGCTAAGAAAACTTCTTAAGTCTTTGTGATGATAGTACAATTAGATCCCCCCAAATAATATACGGCTATTGCCAACAGCCCTTGGTTGCCTTCAGAGAACTTGAAGGTAAGATTCTGCTGCTGAGCGACAGAACATTACTTCCGAGACAAAGGACTCTGGGAAATCGAACCCAAAAATCCAAACAAACAAATTCAACTGAAGCCTCTGCTCTGAAAGCTAGCTTCATAGTATCAGAAGATCAATGCAAGACTACCAAGGGAGAATGACAATTGTGATCTTACAAGCGTGTAATGACATGAACTCACAATCAATGAGTGACCCAGCAACGCTAGCTCTACAGTAACCAAGTGGCATGGGTTTTACTAGGGAAACGAATCCGAAGCCAATGTGATTGGACAAAGCTCACCAGAAAAGGGATACTGCAGGGGGTGAGAACTATAAGGGTAGCCAAGACACATGGGTAAGACTGTCAAACACCCCAGAGAAAAACCTACCTTTTTCACAGCTCTAATCATCCAAAGTAACTTCCTGCTATGTGTAGTAGTACCCTAAGAAAAAAAAACACTACGTTGTGTCACAGTGTTACACCAACAGTAATTTCTTTCTATATGTATTCTTGATTTACAAATGAGTATTTCTTTCACAATTAATCAAATAAACTGTTTTGCAACATATGGAGAATATTACAAAGTGAACAACGGCTCAAATCCAATGTCTGATGAAGATGTCCAGCTCTAAGTGACACATCTACAGTTCACCCTCTATGCCAAAGTCTCAAGGAACGTAGCAGAAAGAGGGAGCAGAAGAAAACATCAATCTATATCTTAAGCTACTTCACCATCCAAATTCTTCTCCATTGTAGTCAAGATGGTGATTAAATTTCCAGAAAAGGCCACAAAGTGTTGGGGCAAAGGCCCTAGAAAAGGAACATGAGAACTCCAGAGCTGTGCTTATCCCTGAACAGGACATTTTTATCAAACTTCTGCCACCCAATTCTTGGAAGTGTTTCAGAAGAGGTTCAGAAACAATTGAAGAACCACAGGTAGTTAATGACCACAACGAAGCAGAGTCTTCCAGAGAACTGAAGTATACTCTATGATCTCACAGCAATGGTGTCATACTATGTAGGTTATCCAGGTTCTAATGGATGATCCCACACCTGAAGGGCATTTGGGGACAAAAATTTAGCTCAATTGACCTTAACATTTTATTTGGCAAAGTACATGAAGTCAAGGGCAAGAAGAGCATGTATACAGATGAAGGGATAAAATTGAACAATTGAAAATTAAAAGAGAATTATAAACCAGAAACAATTGAAAAGAAAATAGGAACGAAGACAATGAACACTTAATGATCTTATCGAGAAAGAATTTTTACAGCATTACATGCTGGAAAATTAATGAAAAAATGGAATTTCAGAACACAGTATTGACCGCATAACATAAGAAGAAATTTGTCCATATTTATCATCAACAGTAAAATTTCATGACATAGATTTAGAAAAATCAGTTAATATGTCCCTAAATATCAAACATATAAATCGTTTAGCATACAGTATAAAATGTTCCATTTGTTATAAACACATTATCGCAATCGTATGAATACACATAGAATAAAAAAAATAAACACTGAAGAAAAAAAATCATATTGTATTCAAATTTCTGATATGGTTACTTTTGAGATAACAAGAGACTAGAGAATAATAAGTAAATTATTGTTCCAGGAATTCTCAGAAACTCAAAGTTTAAGTTATTTTCAACCATCTTTCTAATAAGCTGGCATGCTCTATTAATTGAATAGCTAAAATTCTTGTTTAAAATATAAAAATATGCTCTTTTGTAGAACTTACAATGCACTACAACCTACAGGAATATTCAATACAATAAAATAAAATTCAAAATTCTGGGTCACCAGTAAGGTCAAAGCCTTTCATGGAATCCCATGTGGACAATATTCATTTAACTACTTGTTTGAGATTGAAACTATGTTGTTTTGTGAGTGCATTTAAATGGATAGATTATAGATATACATACATAGAATATAGATTTAGATATAATTTTTTGAGACAATGTAATAATTTACCCAGCAAAACTGGTCGATTATAGTTGATAGGAGAGAGAAAAATCTTGTTCACGACATAAACAAGATAAAAAAACATGTAGCAAAACCAATCTTCAAAATACTTGAAGCAATTCAAAGGGCAGAAGAGAGGAGCAACTATCCTCAAGACCAGGAAAAGAAACTAATAAAAAACATAACTGTAGGAGTAGAATCAGAGCGCTAAAAGTCCAAATGGATAATAGACGGTGAAAAGGAAGCAACATCCATAATTCAATTATAACCTTAAATATTATGGGTTGATCTCCCCAATCAAAAGGCAATAGACTGGGAGAATGGATTGGAAACAAAACCATCTATATGCTGTCTACAAGAAACCCACCTCAATTTCAAGGACAAGGCCCAACTTAAGGTGAAGGGATGGAAGAAAAATATTCCAAGCAAGTGGTACTGAAAAGAAGCAGGTGTTGCTGTACTATATCAGACAAATGGACTTCAAGCAAATAAATCAAAAGAGACAAAGAGGGCCATTACATCTTCATTAAAGGAACAATTGACGATAAGAAGATCTCACATCATGAATATATATGCACAAAACATAGGTGCACCAACTTTGTAAAGACAATCTTCTTATTGTTAAAAAAGTGAAAAAAAATAAAGAAGTATAGAAGAAAAAGAAACAAGAAAAAATAAAAACTAAAAAACTGTTTTATCTTTATGATATTTGAAGTATATTTAGTAAGTAATGATTATATAGGATAATATACAGTCATCACTGCAATAAAGGTTAAGGGAGTTTGCCATGGTTCGTCATTGTTTAAAACAAATGTAATGGCTCAAGGTTTTATTTAAAAATTTTTCAGTTTTTTTCCAAGGCTTTACTACACATTAGTGTTATTAAAAGTTAGTAAGAATTTAAAATGCCTTATATTAAATAAAATTGGCTAAATACTCTTCAATAAAAATGATAACTTGCTTAAGCTAATTGGGAATACAAAATTGTTATTAATATTTGTTATCTACTCTAAACTTGTAATAAATCCAATGACAATTTGGATTAAATGTACACATGTGTTCTCCATATTTTCTGTATTGTACAATATTATAAATCTTATTGTTGCCTACAAGTTAATTTGGCTCAAGGAAGATAGAGGATTACCTCCTTAAACCAACACTGTAAGTAAATAGAGACAGTTCTGAGGACTTAGCAGACTTTACAGCTTGTTTCCTGTCGGTGGGTAAGCAATGGCAACTCCTGCCTTTAAAAAATTATAAATCAAGATATAAAAATCTAATAAACAAGGGAGACTGTTCTGTTCATGGTATAAATACAAAAAGGGGGAGGGGAAACATGTCTCCCTCTGCCATGCAGTTCACAGAGCCTCTCTTATCCTCTGAAACTTTTTGTCAATTTTTCAATTTTAAAATAAAAAAATGACAACTCTAATCCATAAACATTGGAGCCCTCCGACAAGCCTATAGTAGACACCATTGGGGCTCTGACAGGGAAAATGTTGGGACATTATTTACAAAAAAACAACAAAACAAAACAAAAAAACAAACAAACTAAAAAAAAAAAAAAAAAAAACAGCCACTACTACCTTTAGGGAAGACAGGCTTGTAGCCGGGCCTGGTGGCGCACGCCTTTAATCCTAGCACTCGGGAGGCAGAGGCAGCGGATCTTTGGTGAGTTCAAGGCCCAGCTTGGTCTCAGAGTGAGTTCCAGGAACAGCTGGGACTACAGGGAGACCCAGTCTTTGAAAACACTCCATGGGGATAAGAGTCCATTGTGGCAGGCAAAGCGACCACTGTGTTGGTAATAGGATTCTGCGAGGCGCGACACAGGCGAGGGTTCAATTCTGGAAGAGAGACAGCAACGGATGGGAAAGTTAGAGATGAGCAACTTGTAGACACTGAAGCGTCTTCTGTTAAGGCCAGCTCACTAAGGGGCCTGACTCCTTCAAAATAAACTTTTACTGGTCCTCGTAGCAAGGCCAACATCTTCTGCTACTCCAGACGCCAAATCACTTCAAAATATACATGTACCATATATCAACTGGAGTAACAAATGTTGAATACTTACAGCTATTGGGGGTGTACACTTACTATATTCAACCACAATATACTACAAAATGATGGTTAGTGAGAAGATGAATACTTTTAAAATGCCGAGAGTGTTCAAACCTGGGTGATGTGTTCCATAACGTGTTCGGTAAGTGGTTTTAATGATTCAATGATAGTTTCCGTTTGTTCTCGTTATCTGGAACGGCCTTAAAAGCTTATGTGTCTCACTTTGCTCTCTGTCTTTTCTTCCACCGATTAAATTAAGAGATATGTAGTGTCTCTACTTAGTATGGACACTCTTCATAAAGAATGATAAAAAAGAGCCAATCTACTATACGAGCCATACTTTTGGCTAGGCCTGGCACAGTGGGTCCACGCAGCTCATTAGTTCTGCAAGCCCGTGCCCCATTCACCCCCACTATTGATTGGAACTACGAATATGTATAGCTATATCGAGTGTAGAATGCACTCGTTCTGTGCTGCCTAGTTTTTTTTTTAGTACATATTATGTAGAGTGGAGCAAAAATGTGGTATAGGATCCCACAGAACTTCTAACCTCCCAGCAGTCTACTCAAAAGTGATAGAAGTGGCGAAAGGGATGGATTACACTCATACCTTTAGTTCATACGCGATAATTGGGCAGTTACGAAAGCTCAGGTTAAGATTACCGAAAGAAAAAAGAAATAGCCTGGGCTGTGGTGGCCGCCCGCAGATTTTAATGGATGTCGCGGGGAGAGCTAGCGTGCTGATCATACTGTGTGAAGCTCTCAAGGCCAGTACGTGGTCTGATTGCACAGGAGGTGATGCCTGTAAAGACTCAGTCCTGGCGGATAAAGGAAGACTACTGTGTATGATAAGAAAAGAGAGGAACAATCTAAATAAGTACTATATACCAGCAAGGAGTATGCCAAAGGTAGTAATCATACAACACTCACCCAAGTATTACTCAGAGTAAAAGTGCATGGGGAATCACCCCACACACAAAAACAGAAACACAAGAAATCTTAGGAAGTTGAAGGTCGATATGGTAACCACATGGGGGGAACCAATTCTGTTCTACTATGCTGAAGTAACGAACCATAACGAGAAAACAACGAGCACAGAGAAATACTCGCCTCATCTCTAATCTTGTGGCAGCCCAGTCCTGGAGTGAGGGCCTATATATGAATCACGCCATCTAGCCTCGCTCAAGCTACTTATGAATATGACCCATGGGGTCTAATCCAAGAAACGAAGAACCATCCAGGCCACCGACTGTAGGAGGAACTAGTCATGACAGTAAGAGGGATGTAGGAGCCCAAGAAAGAGCGCAAAAAGGAGATAGGTGTTATCAACCGGAGCGACTAATCGTGAGAGAAATGAAGTGGGCAAGGTGATTTTTGAACTGGGCCAGACAGATAAGGAGGGTTAAATACATGGGGAGAGAGCAACGAAAATTGAACGCATCTAGAGGGTATGAAAGTGCACACAGGAGGGAGAATTGTATTACAGCCTCAAAGCCACAATTAAGGGCGAAGAAGTGGCCTAGGGGTTAAGAGAGCCAACTGCTCTTGAGAGAGACCTGTGTTTGAAATCCCCATTATTCCACAATGCAGCTGAAGAACCAATCTTTAAAATCACCAGTTCCAAGCGCAGGACTCATGCTGACTCTGACCCTCCCATCTGGAGGCATTTGTAAGCATACTACACAATACGGACCTGATGCCGTGCAGGCGAGACGCATATCCATTGGCTAGCCACAAACATCTCATCACGCACACAAACTAAAATGAAAGTAATGACAAGAAATTTTAAAGAGCCCATTGTAATCAATGTACAATATAACTGGGTATGCCATCATGCATATAGTCCCTGAGCACGATGAATAGAGTAGACTAGATAAAGCATTAGATATATTTATGATATGTATAGATTATGTGCTTATTATTATGTATTATCACCAGATAGATTACATGTATTAGATATATTTGGATTAGGATTTATGTTGTATTATTTGAGATGCTGATAGAGAGACATTGATCCATCGTATTCAGTCCGATAGACTAGCCATAACGGCATAGCGTAGTGAGATAGAATAGCATTACCGAATCCTCATGATAGGGATTAAAGCCGAGATAGAGCTCAGAGTAGACCTCAGATTATGATAGAAGGAGGATAGAGATCACCACGATAGATAGTAGTGACCATCAGACAGTACTCAGAAGATAATGTAGATTCACGAAGTCAGATAGAATATAGGTAGATGATACCGATAGATAGGGAGTAGAATAATGATAACGGCGATAGAGTACGATACCCGAATAAGATAGAAAATAGTTGTCCCAGTTAGGTAGGCATACCACTTTGTCCGAGTTCTTTAAGTTTTTGAGTTGATGAGACGTAATGTTTGATTTCGCCCCAGGAATTAGACCTATAGGGGGCTTATTGCCACCTACCACGGGGTTCGCCTTGGTTTGCTGCTTCCAAGAACTGAAAGGTGAAGATTACTGCTGTAGGACTCGGAAGAACTATACCTTCTAGACATAAGGAACTTGGGGAACACTGGATGCGCCAACTCCAAATATCGAACTGGCATAGCTCTCTCCTCTGCCACTATATTTTCTATCTCTCAGTAGTAATCCCTTAGTAAGATGAATGCAGCTACCAAGTGGGATTCACAAATTCGATGTTAGATCTTACAGTAGCTGCCGTTAATGATGCTATGATCCCCACACCCACATATGATTGAGCCTAGCATGCAACTCCAACTCTCATGATTACGTTGAAACCGCCTTATAGGTCGTCGCAATTATATAGCATTTAGGCCGAATAATATTCAGACTTAGCATCCCCGTTCACTTGGACTTAAGGCTTACCCTCAGTGAAAAGGGAGTACCTTCTATGCTCACGTGTGAATACTAATAATGTAGCCAAGTACATGGTAAGAAACTGTCCACATCAATCCTAGAGAAAAACCTACCTGTCTTCTTCAATCGAGCTCTAGCACCAAATGTAGAGTATCCTTGCTATGTGTATATACGCGGCTTTTAAATAAGAACTAAAACACTACTTTTGTCACAGGTGTTACGAGATCCAAATGTAATTTCTTTCTATATGTATTCTTGCATTTACAAATGAGTATTTCTTTCACAATTAATCAAATAAACTGTTTTGCAACATATGGAGAATATTAAAAGTTGACACAAGGTCAAATCCAATGTCTGATGAGATGCCAAGCTCTAAGTGACACATCTACAGTTCACCCTCTATGCCAAAGTCTCAAGGAACGTAGCAGAAAAAGGGGCAAGAAAGAACATCAATCTATATCTTAAGCTACTTCACCATCACAATCTTCATCTCATTGTAGGTCACCATGTATGGTGTTCAGAGCTTAGATCGTATTCAGCAATTTGGCAAGCTTCACAGTGAACATGGAGACTTCCAGAGCTGCTCTTATTGCCTGAATCAGGACATTTTTATTTTCAAACTTCCTGCCACGCGCCAGTTCTTGGAAGTGTGTTCAGAAGGAGGTTCAGAAACAATGAAGAACCACGACGGTACGTTAATGGGACACACAACGATAGCAGGAGTCTTCCAGGAACGGACAGTAAACTCAATTATGATCTACAGCTATGGTGTCATACCATGAGGTATTATCACAGGTTCTGATATTGGATGATCCCACCTTTGATAAGGCATTTGGGGACAAAAATTTAGCGTCCAATCTTGACCTTTAACTTTGATCTGGCAAAGTACATGAATGTCAAGGGCAGGAGCATGTATACAGATGATAGGGATAAAATTATGATTCAATTGATAAATTTAAAAAGAATATAAACCAGAAACATTGAAAAGAAAAATAGGGTAACGAAGACAATGTACACTTATCTGAATCTTATGTCAGGAAAAGTATATTTTTTACAGCATTTACATGCTGGAAAATTAATGAATAGGAAGGGGAATTTCAGAACGAAGTATTCTCGCCAACCAAGGATAACAAGAAGAATTTCGTCAATGAGTCTTTTAATATATCAAACATGAGAATTATGACCACAGTAGATTAGATTAAACATCAGTTATTAATACTGTTCCCTAATATAATAAATTAAATATAAAATCGGTTTAGCATTACAGTATAACATGCCTTCTATTTTAAACACAATTTATTGTCAGTGGGTGCCACTGGAGTCAGATAATAATCTGGTAGAAACTATCAGCATATCTCACTGGAAAGAAGAGGAATTATTAATCATATTGTATTCAAATTTCTGATATGTTACTTTTGAGATAACAAGAGACTAGAGAATAATAATAAATGTTAATTGTTCCAAGGTTAATTCTAGAAACTTAAATTTAAAGTTTTATTTTAAACCATCTTTCTAATAAGTCTGCATGCTCATATTAATTGTAATAGCTAAAAATTCTTGTTGGATAGGGTATAAATTAAGTATGCTCTTTTTGTAAACTTACATTGCACTACAACCCTACAGGCAATATTTGCAAGGACAGATAAAATAATTCAACAATTCAAAAATTCCTGGTACCCAGTAAGGTCAAAGCCTTTCATGGAATCCCATGTGGACAATATTCATTTAACTACTTGTTTGAGATTGAAACTATGTTGTTTTGTTATTTTGTGAGTTGCATTGGTAAATTTGGATAGATTATAGATATAGGTTCATATAGATATAATTTAG
This sequence comes from Rhizomys pruinosus, assembly GCA_009823505.1. Taxonomy (NCBI): domain Eukaryota; kingdom Metazoa; phylum Chordata; class Mammalia; order Rodentia; family Spalacidae; genus Rhizomys; species Rhizomys pruinosus. The sequence continues at coordinate 2,836,480 of VZQC01003599.1, forward strand.
ATATACTGGAGGTTTTCTTTGTGTTGAGACAGTTATGGGTGGAATTATATTTAACAGCCTTCAGAAAAACTGTCGATTGTATATGTTTGATGGAGAGGAGCAAAAATCTTTCACGACAATAAACACATGAGTGATGGGGGATTGAACTGAACGATGTGGCGGGGAAACCAAATCTATCATTAAATACTTGAATTGTAATTCAAAGGAGAAAAGAGAGGAGCAACTATCCTCAAAGACCTAGGAAAAGAAACTATTAAAAACGTAACTGTAGAGATGAATCAGAGGACAAAAAGCGCAAATGGATAATAAGGTAAGGAAGCAACTCCTATATTTCCAATTTTTCAGTCCATAACCTTAAATATTAATTGGGGTTGGAGATACGTCCCCAATCAATAAAGGCATAGACTGGGAGGGAGGCGGATGGTAGGAATCAAAATCCCATTGCCTATATGCTGTCTACAAAGAAACCCACCTTCCAATTTTTGGTCAAGAACGAGGACCGAATTAAGGTGTAACGGGATAGGAAGGAAATTATAATTCCTTAAGCTATAATGGGTTTGAGACTTGAAAAGAAAGGCAGGTGTTGCTGTACTAATAACAGACAAAATGGACTTCAGCACATTAATAACCCATTCAAAAAGAGTACAAAGGGGCCATTCAACTTATCTTTCATTTCAAAGGGAACACAATGACGATGAGGATCTCACAATCATCTTGATAGTTAATATGCTAACATTGTATCTATGGTAATTCGTAGGTGTCACCAAATTTGTAAAGACAATTCTTCTTATTGTTAAAAAAGTGAAAATGAGAGAAGGTAATAGAAGAAAAAGATAGAACATTGGAAAAAAAAATACAAATATTGAATGACTGGCTTATTATCTTTTATGTATAACTTTAAGTAATTTTAATATGTAGGGATAGTAAATGATTTTTATATATGAAGAATAATACAGTCCATACATAGCAATATAAGAGTCCTAAAGGATTTTGGCCATAGGTTCAGGATAATTGTTTAACAAGCTAAAAATGTATTTATCTGGCCAATTTGGTTTTATTTTAAGAATGATTTTTTTACTAGTTTTTCCGGCGGGGAGGCATTATATCGTAAACGAACAATTATTTATGACTTTGTTTTTATTTAAGTTTTATTTAAAGACACTATAAAAATGCCCTATATTAAATAAAATTAGGCTAAATTACTTTCAGTTAAATAATGGGTAACCTTGCTTAAGCTAGTTGGGGAATACCGCAATTGTTTATTAATACTTGGTGTTTTCTAACTTAGGATCTGCTTAACGTTAGTTACTAAATTCACTATGACAACTTTGGAAGAGGGTAAATTGTATACCCATATGTGATGTCATCTTCTTATATTTTTCTGTAATTTTGTACTAAAATACTTATACAATCTTTATTTTGCCTACAAAGTTAATTTGGCTCAAAAGAACCCCAACAAAACCTGGGTTTTACCTCCTTGAACCAACAATATACAGTCCAATAAGAGACAGTTTGGATGGACTTAGCAGAACTTTACAGCTTGTTTCCTGTCGGTGGGTAAGCAATGCAACTCCTGCCTTTAAAATTTATAATCACAGGGATACTAAATTCCTAATCTACCCATAAAAGCAAGGGAGAGCTGTTCTGTTCATGGTTATAGTCCTGGTTGGCGGAATACGGAAAAAGGGGGGAGGGTGCAACATTCCCTCTGGGATGCAGTTCACAGAGCACTCTTCTTATCCTCTGAACTTTTTGTCAAATTTTTCAAAATTTTAACAAATAAAAAAATGACCGAACGGCTTATCAGTCATTAAACATTTGGAGCCTCGGCTTCTATCAAGTCAAATAATAAAGGGCACCATTGTGGTCGCTCTGACAAGGAGAAATGTTGGGAGGCTATATACCAAAAAAACACAAGAACAAGACAAAAAAACAAAAAACTAAATAAAAAATTAAAAATAAAAAAGCAGTCCACTACTCAACCTTTAGGAAGCAGGTGTAGCCGGGGCCTGGTGGCGACTGCCTTTATAATCCTAGCATCTCCGGGAACGGCACGAGTGCAAGGCGGATCTTTGTGATCACAAGGCCAGCCTGGTCTACAGAGTGAGTTCTCAGGAGCCAGGTGGACTACAGGGAGACCCAGTCTTGAAAACACCAGCCATCTCTCCAGCCCTGTCATCCCGAGCCTTTTCACAGAATCCTTTGGTTCCTTATATCTTGCCCATGAGACAGGATCACAGATGAAACTGACAGCCAGGGAGAAGCCAGCCCCAAAGTGGCTCCAGCTCCCAAACAACATGTTTGTTTGTTTAGTTAGTTTGTTTGTTTTTTTGTTTGTTTTGTTGTTTTTTTGTAAATAATGTCCCAACATTTTCCCTGTCAGAGCCCCAATGGTGTCTACTATGGCTTGTCAGAGGGCTCCAATGTTTATGGATTAGAGTTGTCATTTTTTTATTTTAAAATTGAAAAATTGACAAAAAGTTCAGAGGATAAGAAGAGTGCTCTGTGAACTGCATGGCAGAGGGAGACATGTTCCCCTCCCCCTTTTTGTATTTATACCATGAACAGAACAGTCTCTCTTGTTTCACAGACTCTTACAGATCAAGAGATCTACGATTTTTTTAAAGGCAGGAGTTGCATTGCTTACCCACCGACAGGAAACAAGCTGTAAAGTTCTGCTAAGTCCTTCAGAACTGTCACTTATTTTACTTTACAGTGTTGGTTTAAGGAGGTAATCCTCTATCTTCCTTGAGCCAAATTAACTTTGTAGGCAAAATAAGATTTATAATATTTGTACAATACAGAAAAATATGGAGAACACATATGTACATTTAATCCCAAAGTTGTCATTAGGAATTTAGTACAAGTTAGGAGTAGAACAAATATTAATAACAATTTTGTATTCCCAATTAGCTTAAGCAAGTTATCATTTTTATTGAAAGTATTTAGCCAATTTTATTTAATATAGGCATTTAAATTCTTTACTAAACTTTTAAATAACATATAATGTGTAGATAAAGCCTGGGAAAAACTGAAAAATTTTAAATAAACCTTGGCCAGATATACATTTTGGTTTTTAAACAAGTTGACTGAACCATGGCCAAACTCCTTTAGACCTTTATTGCTTGTATGGACTGTATTATTATCTCTATATAAATCATTACTTACTAAAATACTTAAATATACATAAAGATAAAACAGTTATTTTATTTTATTTTTTTTCTTGTTTATCTTTTTCTTCTATTACTTCTTTATTTTTTTTCACTTTTTTAACAATAAGAAGAATTGTCTTTACAAAGTTTGGTGCACCTACGTTTGTTGCATATATATTCATGATTGTGAGATCTTCATCGTCAATTGTTCCTTTAATGAAGATGTAATGGCCCTCTTTGTCTCTTTTGATTTATTTTGCTTTGAAGTCCATTTTGTCTGTTATTAGTACAGCAACACCTGCTTTCTTTTCAGTACCATTTGCTTGGAATATTTTCTTCCATCCCTTCACCTTAAGTTGGTGCCTGTCCTTGAAATTGAGGTGGGTTTCTTGTAGACAGCATATAGATGGATTTTGTTTCCTAATCCATTCTCCCAGTCTATGCCTTTTGATTGGGGAGTTCAACCCATTAATATTTAAGGTTATAATTGAATGATGGATGTTGCTTCCTTTCACCTTATTATCCATTTGGACTTTTAGTCTCTGATTCTACTCCTACAGTTATGTTTTTATTAGTTTCTTTTCCTAGGTCTTGAGGATAGTTGCTCCTCTCTTCTGCCCTTTGAATTGCTTCAAGTATTTTATGAAGATTTGGTTTTCCGTACATGTATTCTATCATCTTGTTTATGTCGTGAAAGATTTTTCTCTCTCCTTCAACTATAATCGACAGTTTTGCTGGGTAAATTATTACATTGTCTCAAAAAATTATATCTAAATCTATATCTATATGTATATCTATAATCTATCCATTTAAATGCACTCACAAAACAACATAGTTTCAATCTCAAACAAGTAGTTAAATGAATATTGTCCACATGGGATTCCATGAAAGGCTTTGACCTTACTGGGTGACCAGAATTTTGAATTTTATTTTTTATTGTTTGAATATTCCTGTAGGTTGTAGTGCATTGTAAGTTCTACAAAAGAGCATATTTTTATATTTTAAACAAGAATTTTAGCTATTCAATTAATAGAGCATGCAGCTTATTAGAAAGATGGTTAAAATAAACTTAAATTTGAAGTTTCTGAGAATTCCTGGGAACAATAATTTATTATTATTCTCTAGTCTCTTGTTATCTCAAAAGTAACATATCAGAAATTTGAATACAATATGATTTTTTTTCTTCAGTGTATGCTATAGTTCTAAATTATATCGATGTGGCTGAATAAATGTTGTTTAAAAAATGAGAAGCATTTTATACTGTATGCTAAACGATTTATATGTTTATATATTAGGGACATATTAACTGATTTTTCTAATCTATGTGCATAAATTTTACTGTTTGATATAAAGATATGACAAATTCTTCTTGTTATCCTGTTGGCAATACTTGTTCTAATTCCATTTTTTCATTAATTTTCCAGCATGTAAATGCTGTAAAATTCTTTTCTGAATAAGATTCATAGATGTTCATTGTCTTGTTCCTATTTTTCTTTTCAATTTTCTGGTTTATTCTCTTTAATTTTCAATTGATCAAATTTTATCCCTTCATCTGTATACATGCTCTTCTTGCCCTTGACTTCATGTACTTTGCCAAATATGTTAAGGTCAATTGAGCTAAATTTTTGTCCCCAAATGCCCTTCAGTGTGGGATCATCCATTAGAACCTGGATAACCTACATAGTATGACACCATTGCTGTGAGATCATATGAGTTACTGTCCAGTTCTCTGGAAGACTCTGCTTCGTTGTGGTCATTAACTACCTGTGGTTCTTCAATTGTTTCTGAACCTCTTCTGAAACACTTCCAAGAATTGGGTGGCAGAAGTTTGATAAAAATGTCCTGTTCAGGGATAAGCACTCTGGAGTCTCATGTTCTCTGAGCTTTGCACACCTGTGGCTTTCTGAGTTAATCACCATCTGCTACATGAGGAAGATTTGATGGTGAGAGCTGAGAGATATATTGATGTTCTTTCTGCCCCTTTTTCTGCTACGTTCCTTGAGACTTTGGCATAGAGGGTGAACTGTAGATGTGTCACTTAGAGCTGGACATCTCACAGACATTGGATTTGAGCACTTGTGTCACTTTATAATATTCTCCATATGTTGCAAAACAGTTTATTTGATTAATTGTGAAAGAAATACTCATTTGTAAATGCAAGAATACATATAGAAAGAAATTACTTTGGTGTAACACTGTGACAAAAGTAGTTTTTTTTTTCTTTAGGGTATATACACATAGCAAGGAATTACTTTGGTGTAGAGCTGTGAAAAAAGTAGGTTTTTCTCTAGGGTGTGTGACAGTTCTTACCATGTGTACTTGGCTACATTTATAGTATCACACATGAATATCCTTTTACTGAGTGAGCCTTAAGTCCAATCACATGGCTGTTGATTATTCCCTAAGTAAAAATGCCACTATGGTACTAATAGAGATGAGTTGCTGGGTCACTCATTGTTGTGGTTCATAGTCATTACAGCTATGTAAGATCACTAATTGTATTCTCCCTTGGTAGTTTGCATTGCATCTTCTGATACTATGAGAGCTAGATTTCAGAGAGAGGCTTCCAGTTCAGTTTGGGTTCGATTTCCCAAGTCCTTTGTCTGAAGTATGTTCTGTCCTCAGCAGAATCTTACCTTCAAGTTCTGGAAGGCAACCAAGGGCTGTGGCAATAGCCTATATTATTTGGGGGATCTAATTTACTATCATCACTAAAACTTAAAGAAGTTTTCCTTAGCCTGGAACTATCTATCTATCTATCTATCTATCTATCTATCTATCTATCTATCTATCATCTATCTATCTATCTATCTATCTATCTATCTCTATCTATCTATCATCTATCTATCTATCTATCTATCTATCTATCTATCTATCTATCTATCATCTCTATCTATCTATCTATCTATCTATCTATCTATCTATCTATCTATCATGTATCTATCATGTATCTATCATGTATCTATCATGTATCTATCATGTATCTATCATGTATCTATCATGTATCTATCTATCTATCTATCTATCTATCTATCTATCTATCTATCTATCATCTCCTTCAGGCATATATGTATTCATACATATATTGTATTTTTCAATGGGCTTTTAAAATTTTTTTATTTATTTTTTTGTGTGTATGAATGTTCTGTTAGCATGTAGGTTGGTGCACCCGTATTGTGTAATGCTTCAGAGGTCAGAAGAGGTAGTCAGATTCCCCTGGAACTGGATTTAAAGATGGTTCTCAGCTGCCATGTGGGTAATGGGGATCAAACACAGGTCCTCTGCAAGAGCAGTTGGCTCTCTTAACCACCAGGCCATCTCTTCAGCCCTTAATGGGCTTTTGAGCTAATACATTTCCCTCTGGTTTTTCATACCCTCTGATGTATTTCTCTTCTCTCTCCCCATGATTAACCCTCCTATTTCCTTCCCAGTTAAAATATCTCCCATTTTCTCCATATCCTCCTTGATAACACCTATCTCCTTTTTGCGCTCTTTCTTGGGCTCCTACATCCCTCTTACTGTCATGGTTCCTTTACATTTTTCCTGGCTTCTTTGATGGCAACAGGTTAAGTACTTACATCTAAGGATTTTAGGTAGACTGCACAAATTAGAGAGAGCATATGTTTTGTTGTTGTTGTTGTTGTTGTTACTTCACATAGTAGAACAGATTTTGGTTCCCCCCATTTACCTACAGACTCACAATTTCTTGTTTTCCGTGTTTTGTGGGTAATATATATTATATATCATATATATATATATAATACTAATAATTTTTATTTTTTTTAAAAGGGTCTCACTTAGTCCCAGCTATCTTAGAGCTCACTCTGTAACCCACGCTGGCTCTTGAACTCACAGAGATCAGCCTGCCTTCTGCCGGAATTAAATGCTGGGCGCCAGCCAGCCCCAGATAATTTCTTTTTTCTTTACAACTGAGTTTGAACTCCATTATGTAAATATATTACATTTTCCTTCACTTTTGATAGACTGAGGAACATTTGGTCTGTTTCAATTTTCTTCTACCTATTGTAAAAAAAGCAGCACAAACATATCTCTGTAATAGGATATTGAGTTCAATGGGTATGTGGCAAGGGGCTGTATAGCTGGGTAGGATTGTATGGTAGATCTCTTTTTAATTTCTTAAGAGTTCTCTATGCTAATTTATATAATCGTTGCACTAGTTTTAACCTTCAAGAAGAGACAAGGAAATTTTGATCTAAAAAACTTGAAATTTATGGAAAAGTCACCAGTTTTAACACATTGGTTTTAAATTCTTTCCAACCTCATTGTGGTTTTTTGAATGAGTGTCCCCCATAGGCTGTAAGTATTCAGACATTTGTCTCCAGTTGGTGGCACTGTTTTTGGAGGTCTTAGAAGGTGTGGCCTTGCTAGAGGAAGTAAGTTATTGAGGGCAGCCTTAGTGAGTTTAACAAGCCTCGTGGTCTACAGTTGCTCTCTCTGCTTCCTGTGCTCTTTGCGAGATGTGACCCTCGCCTTGCTGCTCCAGATCCATCCACCATGCCTCCTGCCACAATGGACTCTAATTCCCTGGAAACGTCAATTGTAAGCTCAAATAAACTCTTCCTTTTATAAGTTCCTTGGTCATGATGCTTTATCACAGCAACAGAAAAGTGACTAATACACTCATAAAACCAAACTTATCAATTGGGTTATAAAGGTAACACTGTGGATTCAGGACACAGGTCAAGTGGTTATTGAACATTCTTACATTCTTAGTTAAAACAAGAGGTAAACCCAAAAGATCATCTGGTCTCATGCAGCGAGGCTTCACTACAACTTTGAAATGGGATCAACTATATTTAGTAGGTATTTTAAAAAATAATGATTGATTGTAAACAAGATCCAGCTATCTTCCTGAAAATGAATATATTTTAATTACAAAGCTAAATTTTGCAATTAGCAAGAAAATATTATAGTTATTGAATACCTTATTTTTACTTTTTTTTATATTTTCCTCTTTCTGATCTAATCATTTCCTACATATTGAGCTCATAACAGTCAAATGAAATTTATTATGAGCTTATTGTTTACAAAAGATAATTAGTTCATTGAGGATAAGGAAAAAAAGAAAAATACACTTTATAGAAAATTATTGATTGAAATAAGTATTTCCTGTAAGAGACAGTAAGTTCTATATTATCAAGTTTATATAAACAAAGAAGAAGGAAGCTGAATCAGCCACGATGTTATAACTTGCACTATGTTTTTATAAATTGTTATATGTTATGATCTCATAAGTTTTTTTCCACCTTTAACATAAGATAAATTTCTCCTGGTATAAAATACACAATTATCTAGCTCAATGTGGGCATGGTTAGTGCACATGTAACATAGTCCTCTTGGGACTGCTGCCTTTGAGAGGCTGGGTTTTATGTGAGAGACAGAGAATGAATCCTCAAGTGTTGGACATTCCCTTCCCCTTCAAGTTATCTTGTGCAGATTGGGAAGCTGGATTGGTCAGAGAGAAATATTTACTGTACAATATGACCCTATCTACTTTTTGATAAAAAAACAAAGTAAAACAAAGAATTCTATACACTTCATTACAGTGACTCTTTTCCTGAATGTTTCCAATAGGACTACTGCTTTTACTTCACTTTAACCATTCAAAATAACTACAACTTACTTCAAATACATCTGATTATTTTTCTTTTACATAAGCAGGTTATAATACAAATATAATGCAAGTGAAATGAAGCCCTGATGAAAAGAAAATATGTAGGATAAAGTGTGAGAGAGATGCAGAGAGAGAGAGAGGCAGAGAGACAAAGGCAGAGTTAGGAGACCCATAATTGCTAAAACAAGCAGTATTCCCTCAATTAATTTAATTACATTGACATATAATTCAAGTGAATATTTTGGTAAGCAATTGTTTAAAATTGCATCTATATTAATAAATAAATAATTCTCTCTCCTCTCTCTCTCTCTCTCTCTCTCTCTCTCTCTCTCTCTTCTCTATCTCTCTCTCTGTGTAGGTCAGAAGAGAATGTTCAGGAGTAGGTGTTCTGCTTCCATTATGTGGGTGCTGGAGATCAAACTCTCAGGCTATCAGGTTTGTGACAAGTACCTTAACACACAGAGATACCTGTTGCGATTCAATTAACATTTTCATTGTGCTGATCATAGTGGTATCTTGATCTCCTTGCTTAACAATGACCACAATGCCTTAACATTAATATCCAGAGTTCACATTTTTTTCCTCTCAGGCCTCCATCCATTACCTCAATCCTTTTTCTGTTGATTTTTTTTCTATTAAAATTTCCTTTAGGAAATAACTAAATATACAATGAGATTCTGAATACATGGTTAATTTCTTGTTTTTTAAATGTTATTTTCTTAAAATGTATTTATTATTATTATTATTAATTTCATGTGTATAAATGTATTTTCTGCATGTAGGTAAGTACACCTGTTTTGTGCAAAGCCCAGGGAAGTCATAGAGGGTGTCATTTACCTAGATCTAGTGTTCCAGATGGTTGTTACCTGTCGTGTCGGTGCTGGGAACCAAGCCTGGGTCTTCTGCAAGAGCAGCTAATGCTCTTAACTGCTGAGCCCGTTTTTTTTTTTTTTTTTTTTTTTTTTTTTTTTTTTTTTTTTTTTTTTTTTGTTGTGTGTGTGTGTGTGTGTGTGGTTTTGTTTTTGGTCTTTTTGAGACAGGTTCTCCCTGTAGTCTCAGCTGGCCTGGAGCTCACTGTATAGGTGCCCGCCACCACACCCAGCTGTCCTGGAGCTCACTCTGTAGGTGTGCACCACCACACCCAGCTCTTTTCATGTTTTTATTCACTCTCATTTCATATACTACAATATTCTTGACCATGCCTAATGATCACCTTCCTGCGTATTTCTCCAGGTGAGATATTTTACTATAAACCTTGAAAATTTTATTTATATTGCTTAAGTATTTGAGAAATAATTCAAAAATTATATGATCAATCCACCTAATTAAACTAATATAAAATCCCATATTTTAATAAGAAAACACTGTGATTAGCAGATAAAATGAGAATTAGGAAAATATCTCATGGATGATAATGTATCATTTTTCACTTCAAAAAAATAAAAAATATTTTAAATGATAAGGAAAACATTTTAATTTCATGTATTTCACAGTGATTTAAAAAAACTTATTTATTTTTTATGTGTATGAATGTATTATCTGCATGTAGGTCTGTGCACCCATGTAGTGCAATGCCACGGAGGTTAGAAGAGGGCCTCGGATTCCCCTGGAAGTGAAGTTAAGGATGGTTCTTAGCTGCCATGTGGGTGCTGGGAATCAAACCCGGGTCCTCTGCAAGAGCAGTTGGTGCTCTTAATTGCTAGGCCATCTCTCCAGCCCCTTCACAGTGATTTTAAAATTTTTGTTTAGTTGACAAATATTTTTGTTTAGTTGACAAATATTTTATTATTTATTTTTTATTTTATTTATATTGTATTTTTACAGTTTTCTTACAGTATAGTTTGATGGTATTTAGAACCTCTCCTGTATCCACACCTCCTTCCACTATCTCCTGCTCATTTTAATGTACACACACACATACACATATGCATGCATGCACGCACACATGCACACACACACACACACACACACACATATATATATATATATATATATATATATATATATATATAAAACAAAATTTTAAAGATACAATTTCTATTTCCTCTTTATTTCCAATGGTATATAGAAACCAAATGGTACCTGCTCTTAAAGATATGAGAACGACGCTGGATATAAAACAGGGTAGAGAATTTATTAAATTAGTCGATTAAGCATTCTCTCTTTATCTCTCTCTACCTCCCTCTTCCTTCTCTCTCCCTTCCTCTTTCTTATGTTAAAATTGTGAAAATTTCCATAGATTAGATTTGCACCTTAAGTATTTCAGTTTATGTTGTACTTTTACAGCCCAAATTATTCTATTATTGTGCATATATTAAAGTTTGTCTGCCCTCATAAAGGCATGGTTTCCTTACCTCATCTTTGTGAATTCTATCGATCATATTGTAAAATTTGAGGATAGGCATATCATCATACTCTTTAAAACGTGCTTTATTTCAAGAAAAACCCTAGTGAGCAGTACAGAGTTCTCATATTGCTTATCCCTTGTTCATTTTCCTCTGACACGAACATCTTTTATTAATACAGTGAGTTGTTACAAGTGTTGAATCAATTTTGATATATTACTATTGCTACTATGAATAGAGGGCTCAGTTTGACACAATTCTATGGGTTTTTGCATTTGCATAATGCCAGGTATCCTTTGTCTTATCACCAAGCAGTGGTGTTCTTCATCAAACTCGCACTTTTTAATTTTATTTTTAACAATTCTTTGGGAGTTTTATAAAATATAGTTTGCCTTATAATCCCTTGCATGTGTTTGTGTGACCACTATTACATATATGTACATATGTGTTCTTACCTAGGAGACACTGTACTTTTGCAAGTTGGGGTTATGTTTATATTTATAAAGTTCCTCAAAAAATACAAAAAAACAAAAACAAAAACAAAAACAAACAACCGGGCATGATGGCGAACGCCTTTAATCCCAGCACTCTGGCGGCAGAGGCAGGCAGATCTCTATGAGTTCAAGGCCAGCCTGGTCTACAGAGAGAGCTCCAGGCCAGCTGGGACTAAAGGGAGACCCTGTCTCAAAAGAGTACCAAAAAAAGCTTCCAAATTCACCAAATTATCAACAAAAGACAGTAATTAAAATTCGTATCACATCATGTTATTGTCAGATTTGTTTTGGATTTTCTACATCTTAATAATTATGTCATTGTATCTCTTTATTTAATTTGAATGCACTAATTTCATGTGCTAGGCCCCTTTTAATATGTGTGATTTGCCTTTGATTTGCAAGGTATCTGTTAGGATATTTTTGACTGTCTTTATTTTTTAATAAAATACTTATTTTTATTAATGTTTTCTTTATTTCATACATTATTTATCAGTCCAATTTAGACACATTCCGTTTTCAACATTCCCCACCTCACCCCAGTTCATGCATTCTGTCATACATGTCTTTTATCTTTTTCTCAGTCATTTTAAAGTTTTTCTGTGCAGAGGTTTATTGTTTGGGCAGAAGTTAGCTGTTTCAATCAGTTCTTTGACCCAGTCCTTTTGTCATTGCTGTTCCCTCCCATTTGTATTGCTCCAAAATAGGCCTATATATACATCACATATATGCCAAAATTATGACTTCTGAAAATAAACTGTATGTTAATTACAAAATATGTTTAGGAGTTCTCATTTTCCCTTTATATTACTCTAAGATATGAATAAACACCCTCTATCCATATTCCACAATTAGAAAGACTGAAATTAAGTGGTAAGTTAATCTAGAGGCCATTAAGAGATTCACATTATAATAGCACAGTTGGTTTCAGATAAAAAGAAATATAATTATAACTATGCTCCACTTGCCTTTCAACTAAGGATTTGGGGCTAGTATCCACAAATGAGGGATACCATTCCTTCTTTCTTTTTCTGGGACGTTGTTACTTCACTTAGCATAATGGCTTCAAATTCCATTCATTTGCTTGAAAAGTTCATGATGTCATCTTTTTTTACTGCCTCATAGAATTCCATTGTGTAGATGTACCACATTTTCTCCATCCACTAGTGGGTTGAGGGGCACTTGGATTGCTTGCAGCTCTTTGTTATTGTGAAGAGGGCTGCAATAAACATAAACGTGCATGTATCTCTGTGATAGAATGAGTCTTGTGGGTATATACCCAGGAGTGGTATGACTGGGTCAGGTGGTAGGCTCATTTTCAGTTTCTTTTTTTTTTTTTTTTTTTTTTTTTAAAAATTTTTCATAAAAAATGCAGATTTTTTTTTTTAACAAATTTTTTTAAAGGGGGATTGTTTTACGTTTGGTTATAAACAGGAAAGAAAGGATTTTTTAAAAAAACTAGTTTGTGAAGGGTACNTACACCTCACCTGCCTGGAAATACTGTGCAGCAGAGGCAGCCATGTGCCTGTATATCCCAAATCTAATTGGCTATTGGCTCTCCCCTTGGAGAAATAACCCATGGCTGATGCCACAAGCTTACATCCTCTACAGGTTAGATGTTATAAGCCACAGTAAGACCCTGTCATATTTAACAGGGGGGAAAATTGTAATTCATGGATTAACATATCCAAACATGTGTCTATGCTAAAGTAACCTACCATAACCATTAGTCCTGCTTAAATACCTATATATCTAATTGCTTGTTCTTCATTAGTAGGATCGAAAGGTTATTCCTGGACAAACTGTCAGCCCATTTTCAGTTTCTTAAGAGTTCTCCACACTGCTTTCCATAGGGGTTGCATGAGTTTACCTTCCCACCAGCAGTGGGTGAGTGTTCCCCTTTCCCCACAGCTTCTCCAACATTTGGGATCCTTTGTTTTCTGGATCATAGCTAGTCTTACCAGAGTAAGATGAAATCTTAAGGTGGTTTTAATTTGCAGTTCCTTAATTACTAGTGATGTTGAACACTTTTAAGATGTTTCTCAGCCATCCTTACTTCTTCATTTATGAAGTCTCTGTTCAGCTCTTTACTCCATCTTTTGAGTGAGTCATTTGTTTTCTTCTTCCTTTTTTTGAGTAGTTTATACATTCTGGATTTGAATACTCTATCAGATATATCACTGGTGAAGGTTTCCTCCCATTATGTGGGTTTTCTCTTCACTTCATTGATTGTTTCTTTCACTGTACAGAAGCTCTTGAGTTTAATAAGGTCCCATTTATCAATTGTTGTCCTTATTGTTTGCACAGATGCTGTCTGATTTAGAAAGTCTTTCCTTATGCTTGTGACTTGTAGGTTACTAGCAAAATTTTCTTCTATCATTTTCAGAGTTTCCGGTTTCACATTGAGGCCTTTGATCCATTTTGGACTTATTTTTGTACATGGTGAGAGGTAGGAATTTCATTTCTACAAGTAGTGATCCAGTTTTGCCAACACCATTTGTTGAAGATGCTGTCTTTTCCTCCATTGAGCCTTTGGTTTACTTCCAAGTGTGTGTATGTGTGTGTGTGTGTGTGTGTGTGTGTGTGTGTGTGTGTGTACAGAAGTGGGGAATAGAATACCCTTTCTCACTCCAGTTGTTGTCTTTGCTCTGGAAGGCCACTGCCTGTATGTTCAAGTCTGTGTTTCTGGGCTCCATGGGTTCTGCCATGACTACTTTTGTATTATTATATTTTAAAACTGTACTGCTTGCTGCTACACCTTTGTACTAAGTCTTGAAACCAGGAATATGAAGGCGTCCTTTTTTTAATTTTTCAGCATTTGTTTGACTCTTCTGGTGGATTCTTGTCTGTCTACACAATTTTAAAAATCAATTTGTGAATATGACCAAAATAACATGGAAAAGTTTCAAATGTTACTCCTCTGTTTTTATAGATTGATTGGGAAAAACTGGCATATTATGATACTGAGTCCCCCACATATGGTATATCTCTTCATTAATTTAGATTGTGTGTGATTTCTTCCATATGACTTCATGTGTATGAATGTTCATGTTCATGTATGTTCAAGTGCATATATGTGTGCAGGTAGAGGCCAGAACCATTTGGTTTTGTGTGTGTGTGTGTGTGTGTGTGTGTGTGTTGTGTGTGTGCACATGTGAGGTCAGAGTCGGGAGGTCAGGGTCAAGTGTATATATGAGTGTATGTGGAGACCAGAGCCAAGGGCATATGCTTGTGAATGTGGAGACTAGAGCCAAATGAAGTGCACACATGTGTGCAAGTGTGAGGTCAGGGCCAAGTGCATGTGTGTGAAATCTGAGGTTAGAATACAGCATATCCATTATTCATCAGGTGCCATCAATTGATTTCTGCAGCAGAGTTTCTCACTAGAATCTAGAAATTTCAAGTATGCCAGGCTGGTTGGCCTTCTACCCCTGGAGATCCACCTGTTTCTGCCTGTGGAGTGTTGTCATTAGAAGCGTGCGCCACCATGACTGTTTATTTGTTTGCTTTATAATTTGTGTTCTGGGAAGATCAAATTATGTCCTCAAATTGCAGGGTGGATCTGAGCTGTCTCCCCTATTCTCTATCATAATTTTTCTATATGGGATTTCCTTAGAAAGAAATGCATATACACTGTTAGATTTAAATAGTAGAATTTCATATTGTCAGGATGTTGTGATACTCTGTTTCTAATTGCATATTTCCCTTGCTCATGGTTGACGTGTAGGAAAGTAAATGACTTGTTTATATTAACCTTGGATCCACATCCTTGCTATAATTGCTTATTAGGTACAGAGTTGTTCGTATTGATTCTTTGCCATTTTCAAGAAAACAGCCACGTCATTTTTGAAGAAACACACCTTTATTTCTCTCCAAACTCCATAGCTTTCCCTTGTTATATGATATTAATCAGGACCTTCGGTGTGACTATATATAGCGTGTGTGTGTGTGTGTGTGTGTGTGTGTGTGTGTGTGTGTGTGTACTGTGAAAGCACAAGATGCTGCAGGTATTCATCTTTTTCATTTTATTATTCATATTTGAACTATGTACATGTTTGTGTCTGCACGCAGGTGTGTGTGCATGATTGCAGGTGTGTAGGGAGGCCCAGTGTATCAGATCGCCTTGGAACTGCAGTTAGCCATGGTTTAAGCCACCAGATGTGTGTGCTTGGAATTGTACTTGAGTCTTCTGTAAGAGTCAGAGGAATATGTGTCTTTTACTGCTGATCCATATTTCTGGTTATTGCTCACCATTTAAAAAAAGTATATCATTTCTTATCATTGAGAGTGACATTAGTCACAAACTATTATTGTTTGTTTTCAACTTAAGGAAGTTCTTGTTTATTTCCAGCAGGCTGATACTTATTATGCAGAAAGTTGCTGGGCTTTATTCAAAGATTTTCCTGCATCTATTTTAAAAATATATTTTATTGAATTTTTGTGGATTCCATACAATACTCCTTAATAATTTTAAGCCTCCCCTTCCCTATCTGCATCTCCACATAGCTTTCCCGCCATATTTCATGCATTTTCTTTTCTTTTTTTTTTTTTTGCTATTTTTGAGATGGGGTCTCCCTTTAGTCTCAGCTTGCCTGGAAGTCACTCTGTAGACCAGGCTGGCCTTGAACTCACAGAGATCCACCTGGCTCTGCCTCCCAAGTGCTAGGATTAAAGGCGTGCAACACCATGCCTGGGATGTTTAAGCCTATTATGTCATTTATGTACCCAGATTCCCTTGTTGTAAATTCATTCACTATCTATTTTATGATCCTGTGACTTTTCTTCTTGTATCTGTTGAGATGAAGAATTATATGAATTTATTATGAGTTTTGAATGCGTTGTATTCCAGCACAAATTCTTCTATGATTTTATACATGCTGGATTAATTTATTAATATATTATAGAGATTTTATCCTTACTTATAGCAATTATTTGGCTATATTATCTTACATTACTATTCTTGCTTTATGTATTAGGGTACTTTATCTGTCACAGTGAATTACAGTTTCCCCCTTTTTGGTTTTATGGAAGTTTATAGAATATCTGCATTACATCTTTATGAAATATTTGAAGACAGATAACAATCAATGAATCCAAATATTCTTGGATTACTATACCAGAACTTCAAACTATATTACAGGGTTATAGTCATAAAACAGCCTGGTATTGGCATAAAAACAGACCCATAAATCAATGGAAGTAAACTGAAGATCCAAACTTGAGCACATGCAATTTCAGCCACCTCATATTTGACAAAGAGGCCAAGAAGACGCAATGGAGGAAAGACAGCATCTTCAGTAGGTGGTGTTGGCATAAGTGGATCACCATATGTGGAAGAATAAAATTAAACCCCTACCTCTCACCATGTATATAAATCAACTGCAAATAGATCAAAGACCCCAATGTGAAATCCAAAACACTGAAAATGATGGAAGAAAATGTTGGTAGTAACCTACAAGACATAGACGTAGGAAAAGACTCTAAATCAGACAGCAGCTGTGCCGGAAATAAGGTTCTTAGCGCTTTGGAAAGCTACTAATATTGATTTCATTTATTTAAGAAACACTTTTTACTTTTAGTGTTATCATTTGAATTTTCATTTATTCTTCAAAAGTCCGTACATGTATTCAATGCATCATGACCACATCCACCTCTCCATCTTCCCCTTCAAGTACCCCCAGAATCCCCAAGTTCCTCCTTCACAACTCCCTCTGGACTATATGCTTTCATATTGTAGTGTTTTATTTATTTGTTTATTTTTTTTTTACCCTGCTGAGTCGAATTAGTGTTACCAGTATGAGTAAGTGCAGGAGTCATCTACTGGGGCTTGGGATCCTACCAGTGCCCACATTCAAAAAGAAAATGATTCTCAACAGTCATCAAATGCCAGTAGACATCTGCCATCTGGGTGACTCAGAACCTCCCTTCCCCCCATGCAGGTATTTTCAATTAGCTTAATATTGTCCATGCCTTGAGTAAGTTGCCACAGCTTCTGTGTGGTCATGTGTGCAGCAGCCGTATCTCATCTAGAGAACATTTCACAGCTCTCCATTTCACACTCCATCTGTCATATCCTTTTTATCCTTCTTTTCCAGGATCCTCCCCAAGCCTTGAGGGACAAGGTTGAATTTCTATATATAACTGAGCATTCACAGTTCTGGCATTAGCCACCACTGCAGTAGGAAGCTTCTCCGACCAAGGTTGGGGGCAGCACAAATGTATCAACACAAACATCATTATTAGAAGGCAGTTTGACAACATGACTATTTAGAAAAATAAGATCAGTAGCTTCTCTTCTAGTGTCCATAAGTTTCCTATCTGTGGATTTGCCCATGCTGTAACGAGTTTATTACAGTGGAGCTGGCCTCTAATCAGAGGTGACCCTAATTTGCTTCTCTGTTGCTGCAATAAACACCAAGACAAAAAAAAAAAAACTTGGAAAATGTTTATTTCATCTTTTATTTACAGTAAATGCATCACTGAGTGAGCTCAAGGCAGGAATCTGGAGGCAGGAACTGAATCTTAGACCTCGAAGGAGCTGCTTGCTGGCTTGCTTCTCCTAGCTTGCTCAGCTACCTTTCTTTTTTGGTTGTTTTGGTTTTTTTTTGTTGTTGTTGTTTGTTTGTTTTGTTTTCTTTTTATACAGGATCTCCCTAGTCTTGGACCATCTTGGACCACACAGTTGACTAGGGTGGCCTCCATCTCACAGATATATACTCTCCAGTTGGATTTAATGTCTGTTTTATTGGCTGTAGCCCACAGCTGACACTCATATCAGGCCTAGGGATATGTTGCTAGTCAGGTCATAGGCCATAGATTGAGCCTAATACTATTATTTTGCTCAACAGCTATAGTATTAAACTGACTCTTAATGACTTAGTGTTATATCTATGGATTAATGCATCTCTCAACTCTCATTAGAAAAGATTCTTTATGCAGCAGATGGTGATTATCACAGACAATCTCAAGAGGTAAACATTCAGCAAAAAAGAGGGTATAGGGTGCTTATCCCTAATCAGAACATTTCCATTAAACTTCTTTTTCTGAAGACTTATGGAACAGTGGAGAAAAACAGACAGAAATATTTTCAGAGCCAGAATTGATGAATGGGCATAGGGAACCAGTTTCCCAGCAGCTGGGGAGCTGCTCATACACAGTCAAACAACAGTGACTGCATCCATAAGTCCTACCTGTGTTCAAGACAGACAAAATCCCTGCATGGACATGGGGAGGTTAGGGAGCTATTGAGTAATTATTGGCAATGGATGGTCACAGGAAAGGGAGAGTCCTTCTTGTTTATTAAATTCGTTATAGTAAACTGACTTCAGTGCTTTAGTGGATGGACCCATACCAAAAGACATTTGAAAACACAAGTTTACTCTCTCTCTCTATCGCTCAGTCTCTTTCTCATATAACGTCTCCTAACCAGTAGAGGATGTAAGCTTGTGGCATCAGCCGTGGGTTATTCCTCCAAGGAGAGAGCTAATAGCCAATTAGATTTGGGATATACAGACATATGGCTGCCACTGCTGCACAGTATTTCCAGGCAGATGAGGTGTAGCTGGTGCTGACGGAGGAGTCTTGCTTGACTCAAGAGAACCTGTATTTGCTTTATTGTTAGTGGCCTTTTGGTGGTAACACTCTCTGCATCCAGAGAGGGAAGAGAGAGAGAGGAGAGAGACAGAGGGGAGGGAGCAGAGAGAGTGAGAGAGAGATATAGATATAGATATGAGGTTATATATTGTATGAAGTTCAAAAAATTAATATGTATCATCTTAAAACAAGTGGAGATTCTATAAGGCTTTTTTAATAGATTCTTGTTTTACCTAAATAGCCCTTTACCCCTCCTTGGCCAATTCACCTGCCTCATACGTATTAAACATTTTCTTACCAGGATTCCACTCTGTTCTTTCATATAATCTATGTTGTACTCTTCCCTTATTATTATTATTTCTTTAAATTTAAAAATTACTATTATTTATTTATATTCATTATTATTTATATTATTTATTTATATGAATGTACCGTCTGCATGTAGTTTATGCACCCGTGTCGTGCAATGCCGCGGAGGTTAAAAGAGGGCGTCGGATTCCCCTGGAACTGAGTTCTCCTGGAATTGGAGTTTCAGACGTGTTCTCAGCCGCCATGTGGGTGCTGGGATCGAACCCGGTCCTCTGCAAGAGCTGTCGGCCTCTTAACCGCTAGGCCATCTCTCCAGACCCATTATTATATTTGTTAATTGGGTTGCACATTCCTAGGTCCCCATGTAGTTTCTTCATGCTCGCCCCTTGGGGTTGGTTAAACCATAGGCTGTGACTTCATTCCCCTCCTGATCATTCCAAACCCTGCTTGACCCCTTCTGCCAAGGAAATATCTTTAAGAATAATATTTAAAAGACTCTGCTGGTTATCTCAAATAGTCGAATACAATGCTGTTACACTCGGCCTTCTGATTTTGCTGCTCGTACCCCCTTCATTTTACCCATATTCTGGAGTCCCCACTCTATAAACGCATCTTTATGCCAATGGCCCATTTCATTTCCTAACTTTTTTTTGAAAATAATTTTTTATTGATGTTTTGTGTATTCCATACATCATTTTCCAATTCAGTTCAGGCATATATCCCTTCCCTTCCCCCCACCCCACCCCTACCCATCCCAGATCATGCATTCTGCCGTAACTTCTGCATCTTTCTCTGTTTTTTTTTTTTTTCATTTTTTAAAATTTTATTATTTCTTTATGTGTATGAATGTACTGTCTGCATGCAAGTCTGTGCACCCGTGTCGTGCAATGCCGTGGAGTAAGAAGAGGGTACTGATTCCCCTGGAATGTGAGTTCTCCTGAATTGGAGTTTTCAGACGGTTCTCGGCCCATGTGGTGCTGGGGAGCGAACCGCGGTCCTCTGTAAGACGGTCGCGCTCTTAACCCACTAGGCCATCTCTCCAGCCCCTTGTTTCATTTTTTTTAACAATAATAAAAATGTGTAAAAAACATCCTTCATGTAAAACCAATTTGCGAGCAGTTGTGCCCAAACCCACACAGCTCATGGCCCACCATCCAGCAAGGGGGGTGGCTTGTATGTTCAATAAGTTGATCAAATGATGTCCAGTCTATATTGTTGTATATTTTATTTCACCCCAATCGTAGCCCTTACATTCTACCGCACCCCGTCTTCCACAGATTGTTCCCTAGGCTTAGAAAAGGGGCACAGGTGGATGAGAAGCAAAACAGTCTACTTTCTCTGGAGCTGTTGTCTTGGTCTCTAGTCAATTCTGGCTGTTTTCTTTCATGGGCTGCCAGCTTGTCCAGGCATAACCTTTCGATCCTACTAATGAAGCACATGCAATTAGATATATAGGTACTTAAACAGTATAATATATAGCCTTTCGATCCTACAAATGAAGCACACGCAATTAGATATATAGGTATTTAAACAGTACTAAATGTTATGGCAGGTTACTTTGGTATAGACACAGATGTTTGGATGGTATGTTAATCCATGAATTACATTTTCTTCTGTTAAGTATGACAGGGTCTTCGTGTGGCTTATAACGTCTCCTAACCATTAGAGGATGTAAGCTTGTGGCATCAGCCATGGGTTATTCCTCCAAGGAGAGAGCTAATAGCCAATTAGATTTGGGATATACAGATATATGGCTGCCACTGCTGCACAGTATTTCCAGGCAGATGAGGTGTAGCTGGTGCTGACGGAGGAGTCTTGCTTAACTCAAGGAGACCTGTATTTGCTTTATTGGTTTAGTGGCCTTTGGTAACACTCTCTGGCATTCCAGAGACCATCTGTATACTTGCAAGTGTGGTCACCATACATCTTTCCCTAACTTTCACATAGACTACGTGTCAAACATACAAACGAGAGATCTGAAGTTAGGAACCTCATGTGAGAGAGAACATGCCGTCTGTTGGGATTTGCACAGTATGATTTTTCCAGTTCTGTCCATTTACCTGCAAATTTAGTGCTTTTATTTTTCTTTGTCAGCTGTGTGATAGACCACTAAACATGTGTAACACATTTTATTACTCATTCTTCAGCTGTTGGACATCTAGTTTGTTTCTCTTTCCATGCTCTTGTCAGTAAAGTGAAGGCGAATATGTAATGTCTTAGTAATAAGCTATAAAGTCCTATCTATAAAATGGATCTAGTCTGAATTTTTGACAAGAAGCCACACTGATCTACAGAGAGCTGCCTGAGTTTATAGCCCACCAAGAGTGAGTAAGGTTCCCCTCTGGTCACATCCATGCCAGCATTTGTTGTCATTAATGTTCCTGATTCTGGCCGTTCTGACTAGGGCAAGATGGAATCTTAACATTGTTTAATCTTCATTTCCCTGATGGCTAAGGATGTTGAACACATTTTTAAAGTGATTTATTAATCATTTGCATTTCTTTTTTTTTTTTTTTGAGAACCTTCTTTTCAATTCTATGTCCTATTTTAAATTGGGTTGTGTCTTTTGGCTATTTCGTTTTTAAGTTCTTTGTACATTCTATATAATAATCTTCTGTTCAGATGTGCAGCTGAAAATGAATTCTCCCATTGTGTAGCCTGCCTCTTTACTCAACTGACTGCTTCTTTTGTTATACAGAAGCATTTTTAGTTTCTTGAAATCATATTTGTCGATAATTGACCTTATTTCTTGAAATAATGAGGCCATAGTTAAAAAGTCCTAAATTAGCCGGGCGTGGTGGTGCACGCCTTTAATCCTAGCACTTGGGAGGCAGAGGCAGGCGGATCTTTGTGAGTTCAAGGCCAGCCTGGTCTACAGAGTGAGTGCCAGGACAGCTGGAGCTACAGGGAGACCCTGTCTCGACAAGAACAACAACAAAAATAAAAGTCCTAATTTGTGCTTATAAGTAGAATTGCAAACCCTGCATTTTTCTCTAGAAGATTCAGATTATCAGGTCCTTTATTAATAGGCTGATCTATTTGGAGTTGAGTTTTCTTGTAATGTGATAGAGAAGGATATAGATTGTTTTACTAGATATTGAAATTCAAGTTTATAAGCCATTTTTTGCAGATGATCTATTTTTGCCAATATATATTATTTTGTCAAAGATAAGGTAGCTGTAGTTATGTGAGATTAAATCTGGGTCCTCTATTCTAGTCCATTGATCTGTGTCTGTTTTGTCACAGTACCATGCTGTTTTTACTACTATGGCTCTGTAATATAATTTGAAATCAAGTATGGTAATAACAATATCGTATTATTTTTGTTTAAGATTGCTTTGTCTATCCTTTTCCATTGTGACTTAATGTAAATGTTGAGATATTTTTTTCTCTAACATTTGGAAAGGAAGGTCCTGGTACTTTAATGAGGATTGCACTGAATCTGTAGATTGATTTTGGTAAGATGGTCCTTTCACAATATGAACCTGCAAATCCATGAGCATGGGTGGAATTTCCATCTTGTGTCTTCCTCAGTTTCTTTCTTCACTGTCTTATGATTTTCCTTACATGGGGTAAAGAGAACCAGTTAAGAGCACTTTTCGTTCAGAAGACCCAAGTTCAATTCCCAGCACCCACATGGCAGCTAATGACTATCTTTAACTTCAGTTCCAGGGGATCTAATAATCTACTTTGTCCTTTGTGGGCACTTCATAATATAGGTGCACTTGCATGCATGCAGAAAATACATTCACACACAGAAAATAATAAATAAATAAATAAATCTCAAAGAAGATTAATTAATTACAATTTTTCCTTACAGATGTCTTTCCTTTGTTTGGTTAGGTTTAAGCTCAGGCATTTTTGTTTGTGTGTGTATGTGTGTGTGTGGGGGGGGGGGTGTCCATATCTGTGTGTGCGTCTATTGAGAAAATTGTATTGTTTCCTTTATTTCCTTTTCAGTATCTTTATCTCTGGCTTCTGAATTTTGTGTTATATTTTTGCTGCCACTTTGTTGAAAGTATTCATCACTTCTCAAAGTTTCAGAGATTTACAGTGATAGTTTTTAGAAACTTTTGTTTATAGAAAAAAAAATCATCTCCAAATAAGGGTACACTTGACTGTTTTCTGTCTTGTAAGCTTCCATTTCTTTATCTTGTCTTACTGTGATAGCTAACACTTCAAGGATAATATTGCACTGTAGTGGACAGCTCAGACTACTGTCTTGTTTCCTTAAGTGGGAACACTGAACTTTTCTCTATCTAGCATGCTGATGTCTCCATGTTTCTTGTATACAGTCTCCATTCTGTTGAGATGTACTTACTCTGTCCATAACCTTTTCGTGACTTTTATGAAGAAAGCATGTTGAATTTCATCAGAGATATTTTCTTTATCTAATGAGATAATCATGTGCTTTCTAGAAACATGTTCATCAGATGATAAAACTCTCACGTGACCTTAAGCAGAAGTTTAACTTTAATATAGCTTCATTTCATCTAGATTATTTAGTCGATGGCCAGATTTACTTAATTATTTATTTTTATTTTATTTATGTAAGTGCATTTCCTGAATGTATATAAGGGCATCCATGTTGTGCAATAAATATGGCTGTTAGAAGAGCAGATTGAGTCCTCTGGAACTGGAGTTATGGAAGGTTGATAGCTGCCATGTGTTCTGGGAACCAAGCCTGGGTCTCCTTCAAAACAGCCAGTACCTTTTAACCTCTGAGCCATCTCTCCAGCCCCTAGTCATAGAGTTTTAAAATATTGTTTTATTGTTATCTTAATGTCCATGGGATCAGTATTAATAGTCAGTATTTCATTATGGTTTTAGTAATTAGTTTCATCCATGTTTTGTATAGTTAGACTATAGGGGCTATTAATTTTATCAATCTCTTTAAAACACTAGCTATGGAAATAGATAATTTCAATAAAAATACTGAGGGTGGCCAATTTGTTAGACAAACAAAACCCTAATATATATATATATATATATATATATATATGCATATGTATACATGGTCTAATGCCTAAAAGAGATTCTTTGAAGACTTGAAAACATGTATGCTAAATGTGAAGATATGGAAATGGCATTCAATGAAAAATGTGCACCAATAGAGCTGACGTTCTATCAGTAAGTAGATATTAAGATAAAATTTTAAAATATTGATATATTTTATTAATATAAACAGTAAAATGAGAATATTGACTGTAACTAACAATGTTATACTTACTTTTTAACTCATGATAATGACAGAGGTCTTTGAATACTGTTCTTAAAGATTAATTTTTATTATTTTTGAGTCTATGTAAGTTTGGGTTTGTGGACATGAGTGCAGTGTTTATAGAGGCCAGAAGTTTCTGAGGCCTCTGGATCAGGAGTTAGAGGCAATTATCAGCTTTCCACCTTGGTGCTGGCAGTTAAACCTGTGTCCTCTGGAGAACAAGCAGTGGCTCTTAAAATGAAAACCACGTCTACATCCCTCCATCGTGAAGAACTAAGTGTTTGAGAAAGGGAAAGCCTAAAATAATTAACAATTATCTTTAGAATGAGTGTCATTATATAATGATAGAAGACTCTAATTCTTAGGACAGTAGGAGAATTTAAAACATATAAGCATCCAATCCCAGAAAAGTTCAATATATAAATTATACTAACATACCTAATAGATGAGCGAACAACAGTGATGTAATAATTGCTGGGGATTCAATGTCCTTCAGTAACTGATTGAACACATAGCAAATCACCAAGGATCCACTGTCCTATAACCAACCCCACAGGCCATATGGAGCTAGCAGACATGGAGAGATCTTTGTACTCACCAGTAGAACACAGCTTGTTCTGAAGAACATATAGGAGGGTCCTCTGGGATGATTCACAAATTAGGTCACAAAACAAGTCTCAAAATTGAAAAAAACACAAATAATTTGAGATAACTCTTCAGGTCAAAATGGAATTAAACTAGAAATCAAAATAGCCAGAAAATTTAGAAACACAGGAAAACTAAACAATGTATTTCTTTAAATCAAAGGATCAAAGAAAAAAATCCATAAATATTTCTACAAAAATAAAAACAAAAAATGTACAGTCTGGCAAAATGTATGGGATAAAGATAATCTAGGACAAAGCAAGAAGTTTGAGTGATGAGTCCTAAAATTAAAAAAAAATCTCAAATAGTTAGTTCACTTTAACAGTAAGAGATCAGCTGTGTAGCCCACCAATGATCATCTTCCCAGAGAGCTATTGTCTTAAGCACTGCTTATGCTGCTTAACTACTTTCATAGGAGCTAAAGAAGACAGACAAGAGAACAGAGATTGGACTGTTATATAATAAAAAGACAGGAAAGGGTTGTCAAATATACTCAACCCTAAGAAGCATGAAAGAAGATAGGTCTTTTTGGAGTTAGAACAGGTGATTCAACTGAGGCTTTACCTCTTTTTTATCAAATTTTATTTTAATTTCTGCCCATATATGCATCTAATTGTGGATATGTCCATATATTGTGGATCCATTTGAATGCCATAGTGTTAGATCCTCCAGGATCTGGAATAACGAGTTTTGTGGTCACTGGGAATTGGGGTCCTCTGACAGACCAGCACATGCTCTTAAGCATTGAGCCATCTGTCTAGCCCACAACCCAGAATTTAGTTTTGAATCTCATTACCAGGCAAACCACAGAAAATAAGGCACAGAACAGAGCCCAGGAGCTACTTAATACTCATGGATTGAATCTCTGAGACTGTGTTTACCAGTTGGTGGTTCACTTGCTAGCACAAGATTTTGCCATGGGTCTCTTTGTTAGACATACCGTGGTAGGATCTAGCAGTAGGCAGAACTAAACACGTGTATCTCCATACCAAAGCCTACTGGGGAGAACTTAGACCTAACCTGACACCACATAGCATCCTGATTTCAAGTGGGAAAGATTCAACTTTTGGTAAGCATCAGTTCTGATCTTGGAGAGAACTTGGGTACCATTACCTCCAAAATGCACAGTTCTCTACAACCTTAAGATCCAAACAACCCAAGTTACCATCAGTCTTGGTATTCAAGAGACTATATTCACCACCTATCATTCAACCCAAGATCATACGTCACTGTTTGGCTATTGTCAGAAACCATACAATGCCCTGCATGCTTCTCAAGACACATATCCCAAGTTGTATTACTGATAGTTGCAGTGTGGACCTGAGTGTACCTCTGTAGGCTCTTTGTATAAAACATACCTGACTCAGCTTAATATCACTCTTTGTGACAAAAGAGTTGATTTTATAATATTTCCCAAAACTTCAGCAATATTGAGTGGAACACGAGTTCACTCACTCAGTGTAGGACAAGTTAATTATTATTAGACTTGGAACTCATTAGTATTAGTATTAGCCATGGAACTCATCACCATCCTTTTGAGATTTGGCACTGGGCAGATCTTAATTCTTCCATCCACCAGCTAGTGAACACAGTTGAGCCTCTGGAGCAATCATCATGCCAGGCAGAGGTGTGTGGCTTTAGGATATCCAGCCTCATCAGGTATTAATTATAATAATCTTAGACTGAGAGTGAGTATCACTAGCAGGCAGCTCGAAACACAGAGTGTCTTCATTCTTGATGGGGCCTCAGCTCAATGGATGAAACAGTGTCATAATTTGAGTGTTGAAGGACAGAGGTGCAGCATAGAATTTTTATTGGATATTTTAATGTAAAGTCACTGAAACCTAGACTTAGGCTGAAATATTTCTGTTAAATAGGAAACATGAGAAGAAACTCAAAGTTGAGAAGCATCAGATACAGTATATCTTGAAAGTCATACTAAATAGCCAGATTACCAAGGTTGGTATAAATTCTTAATCTGTCAGTGTACAGACTATTATGTTACTCTCTAAGCATGAAGATCTTCCAGAAAACCATGACAAGATTTGGTCAATGAGGAAAAGCACTTGCTGCCGAGCTAATGACCTATACACCTTTAATCCCAGCACTCTAGAGGCAGAGGTAGGCAAGTCTCTGAGAGATTGAGGCCAGCCTAGTCTACATAGCAAGTTCCAAGCTAGCTGAGGCAATGGGGATATCCTGTTTCAAAATACCTAATTATCTAATAAATTATGAATTAGTTAAATTAAGAAAATGATAGAAGGCATGAATGAAAAGAGAGATCAAATAACTGAAAAATACTGAGCATGAATGTGGGTTTTATGGAAACGAGCAGTTGGAAGAATAAAAACTGAAGAATGAAGAAAGCTCATGGTCTTTTACAACACAAATGGAAGAGTAAATATTCACTAGAAGATTCCAAGAAGAGGTGGAGAAAGCCCAAGAAGTAGATAGCTTGCTCAGACCAAAAATAACATAAAGTGTCCAAAACTAAAGAAGGATACAGAAATAAAGGTATCAGAATTCAAAGCCAGATTTAACAGTACAAAATCTATGCTGAGACATTAATAGTTATTTGAAGGATTCTGAAAGAATAAAAAGACACATGAGGGATATCACAGGGATTATTATGGAGAATCATTCACTAATAATTGGATTTCATAGGAGAAATGGAAAGATTTCCAATCAAACATTATTTGTTATTGATCAAGAAGAAATAGAAAATAGAAACAGATTAATTATAAAGAAGAAGATTGAATCAGTACTCAAAAATTTCCCAACAGGGGCTGGAGAGATGGCCTAATGGTTAAGAGCCCCGACTGCTCTTGCAGAGGACCAGGGTTCGATTCCCAGCACCCACATGGCAGCTGAGGACCATCTTTGACTCCAGTTCCAGGGGAATCTGATACCGTCTTTTGACCTCTGCAGCATTGCATGACACGGGTACACAGACCTGCATGCAGACAGTAAACTCATAAACATTAAAAAAATAAATAAAATAAAAAAATAAAAAATTAAAAAATTAAAAAAAAACTCCCAACAATAAAAAGACAAAGCCAAGATAAAGGTTTTTATAGGTATTACCAAAAAGAAACCTTTAATGTCATCCAAAAATAGATGAAAATGTTGCATTCCAAAAATAAATAAAAATTAATTTTAAGCCAACATCAACCTGATGTCTCAGCTAGACAATGACATGCCAAGAAAACTTTCATAGACATAGAATATTATAATAAAATAAACTGTATTTGTCATACAAAATAAAACATTACACTGTGATCAAAAAGGTACCATGGCAGGGCTAGAGAGATGGCTCAGCAGTTAAGAGCACCGATTGCTCTTACAGAGGACCTGGGTTTGTATCCCAGCACCCACATGGCGGCTAAGAACCATCTTTAACTCCAGTTCCACGGGAATCTGATGCCCTCTTCTGACCCTGGCACTGGATGGTCAGTCTTTCAGAATTTTCCTGCTTGGTGTTCAAGGAGAGATCCTTTGTCATGCATATGGGAACTTGAAGGATTTCTTACCTTTGGTATATTTCTCCTTTTCTTGCCCTTAAGTGAAACCAGAATTCTCAATCTGGTACACTTGTGTCCCCTAATTTTCCTTTCTACATGTCAGATGATCTGCTACTGAACTAGTTTCCCTATGGTCAGGAATTTGACAACAATGTACCTTGGTTGTATTTTAAGTGCTTAATTTCTTTCTTGTACTCAACTCAAAGGAGCTTTGGTCTTCTCCCCATTCTTCACTGTGAAAACCTGGCATCGCCTCTGTTGGTAAAACTTGTGAAAATGTGGAGACTCTTGGGCGGTTTCATGCCCAAGCTCTTCAGATCTGTTCCCAGTAATTTTTTTTTATTTAATTTATTTTTTATGGGTATGAATGTACTGTCTGCATGTAGGTTTGCACACCCGTGTTGTGCAACACCATGGAGGTCAGAAGAGGGTGTTGGATTCCCCTGGAACTGGAGTTAAAAATGGTTCTTAGCCGCCATGTGGGTGCTGGGAATCGAACCCAGGTCCTCTGCAAGAGCAGTCGACGCTCTTAACTGCTAGGCTATCTCTCCAGCCCTGGCAGTAATTCTTTAATTGCCTTTAAAGGGTTCCTAATATGTTTCCTACTGCTTATTTACTTTAGTAGTTTATGTTCTTGGAAATTTGCAATTCCTTGTATTAATCTGTGTTTTCAGTTTTCACAAAATTTGGTTTGCCCTTTGACCTCAGTTATCTAATATATCTAAGAAGAGATAGTGACTTTTTTTTTTTGTATTTTGAGACAGGGTCTCTTTTTAGGCCCAGCTTGCCTGGAGCTCGCTCTGTAGACCAGGCTGGCCTTGAACTCACAGAGATTGGCCAACCTCTGCCTCATGAGTGCTATGATTAAAGGTGTGCGCCACCACACCAGGATGGAGGTAGTGACTTTTACTCAGCTTTTATTTTCTTGTCATGGTCAGGAAATTGAGGACTTCAGTTTTCTCTACCTGTCAGGTTATAGAAAGTTCCCTTTGATAGAGTTTTTAAAGTTTAATAAAATAAGGACAGCATCCTTGTTTCAACTCATGATAGTCCAACTGTCCTGAGTAACAGTGGGTTAAAAAAGACATATGAAAGAAATATATTCAAAATAAGTTTCAGTAGTGAATAGCATACAGGCTACAATGTAGAGTTATCAACCTTTCAAGCATATGACTACAGTGAACCTCAGCCAGGATATATATATATATATATATATATATATTATAAATTTTATGTGTATGAGTATACTTGTCTGCATATAAGTAAGCACACCTATCACCTGCAATGCCCGTGGAGGTCAGGAGAGAGTATCAGATCCCCTAGAACTGGAGTTACAGATAGTTGTTAACTGCCATGCAGGTGCTGGGAATTGAACCTGGGTCCTCTGCAAGAGCAGTCGGTGCTCATAACTGCTGAGCCATCTCTCCAACCCCTCAGCCAGGATTTTTATAGAAAGGAGAATATTTGAAAATTTTGAAACGCTTTCAAATACTTTTGAAAAGCTGATGGGGTTTCAAGTGCTTATTGATTACAGATTTTGAACATTCAAACCCATAGTACATGTAACTTTAAGAAGCGTACAAATCTTGGAGTCAGCACATAAGAGGCCAGGACAGCCAGAGCTACAGGGAGACCCTGTCTCAAAAAATACCAAAAAAACAAAAAAACAAAAAAACAAAAAAACAAACAACAACAACAACAACAACAACAACAAAAACAAAGAGGCTATTAAGTAGGGGCTTAACTTGGTTCAGTGAGAGAAAAAGAAGCCTGAATATTGAGTCTGGAACATTCTAAAATGTGTAAGTTAGAAAGAAAGTTCCAGAAATAATAATGGATAGGAAAAAAAAAACTGCTTTGAGGTTCAAGAAAGTTTGTGTATAGAAGGGTCATTTTCTGTGTTAAATGATAGCTAATATGAGGTTGGAAATCAGCTATTGTGTGTAAAAAAGAGCTGCACAGTTGCATTTGCTTCCCCCAACACAGTTTATCATATTGATTTTTTAAATTTGTTTTTATGTGTGAGTATTTTGCCTGAATGCATGTTAGTGCACCACATGTGTGAAAATCTAGCAGAGGCCAGAAGATGATCTTGGACCTCCAGAACTGGAGTTAATGACGGCTGTTAGCCACCATGTGGATTATCTGTGGGCTAGAGTCCCAGGTGGAGAAAGCCCTATTAGTGCCAGTTCCTCTCTATCTGGTCCTCCTCTGCAGAGATGTGATTAAATAGCCCCACATTTCTGATTCCAAACCTTTGCTTGCTTATACCACCATACCTTCTCCACCCTGATGGTCCATACAATTTCCATTAGCACACACACACACAAAAATTATGAGATCAACATTTTTCTTTCCTTAAGTGTTTTTTCTCAGTTTTGTTTAGTTAGGTATTTAGTCACAATGATGAGAAAAATGATAGTGTAAGTATAATTGTAAGTCAATAGCTTCTGAAAAGGACAGGATCAGACTTAGAAAGACCAGAGGTCCGGTGATAGCTTGAACTTCTCATATAGTGAGTCAGATCAATGAAGAAAGTGAAATGGACAAAAGAAACATTTGAAAAAAGAGTGATGCGCCAGGTGTGGTGGCACGTGCCTTTAATCCTAGCACTTGGAAAGCAGAGGCAGGCTGATCTTTGTGAATTCAGGGCCAGCCTGGTCTACAGAATGAGTTCCAGGACAGTTGGAGCTACAGGGAGACCTTGTCTCGAAAGGACAAAAAAAAAAAAAAAAAAAAAAAAAAAAAAAAAAGATGCATTTAGTCTAATTGTAACAGAATTTTTCTAAGTGGAAATCTTCCAAAAGAGAAGATGTCTGGAAACTGTGATTACACCTGTTCTCTACTGTCTTCTACAAATTAAATTAGCTGAGCACAGGTAATAAGGAAGACCCCTCATTGGGAATGTCTTTCACATTGACCAATGCTGTACAAGAAAGATCAGCAAACAAAAATTCAATTTAAACGTTGTTGTATTTATGGTAAAAAGGCCAATGGGAAGAAGAATATTATTCAGAAATATATCAGATATAGAATTTGAAAAATAGTTTCACAGAGATGTTTGATAGCCTTAAAGTTTCTGCTCTGGAATCCTAATTAGACAAAGAATGGCATAAATTGAGTAATGGGTGAGGTCAGAGGGGGTGTAAGGACAGACCTCAAAGAGAATGAAGATACTATGGGAGAATTAAAATTCACCTTATGACATGAAAATAAAATACAGCCTTTGATTTTAGTAGAATAGGTATATGACAGATGAGCTCGCTGATGCAAATGATCCAGAAAAGACGTGCTGAGAATGAAGATAACAAATATAGAGTCCATGAGGAACTGACGCTTCTAGGAAGCTTGAACAAAGTTATGATAATCATTGCTAAATATTTCACCTGTATTTATCAGTTAGAGTAAAAACAAAGATTTTGGGAGCACTGATTGCTCTTGCAAACCTGGATTTGATCAACAGCTCCCAAACAATGGCTAACAACCACCTGTATCTCCAGTTCCAGGAGTCTGATGCCCTCTTCTGGCCTCTATGGGCTTTGCATGCACTCATGCATGTTAAATAAATAAACACGATATTAATTAGCATTAATAAAATTAACATTTCAATTTACTTTTAGCCCCACCTATTGTATTTCCCAGGGCTGTAAGTACTGTTTTCTAGAGTTCATATTATTTTATTTTCTCTAAAATGTTAAGTGTAAATTTTTTCAAGATTATTTTGTCCCATTTATTGACTAGATTTTTATTTCACAGATTGCTTAACTTTCATATTTTTAAATTTCATTGCATATTTGTTTAATTAAAAAATTCCCGCCAGGCGTGGTGGTGCATGCCTTTAATCCTAGCACTTGGGAGGAAGTGGCAGGCTGATCTCCGTGAGTTCAAGGCCAGCCTGGTCTACAGAGTGAATTCCAGGACAGGCGGGGCTACAGGGAGACCCTGCCTTGAAAAGACCAAAAAAAAAAAAAAGTCCCAGGAATGTTGTATTTTTTCTTTTGCATTTATTTTGGAATATACAAATTTATAGAGAAAATGAATATTGATCAAATATTATTGGTGAACAGATTCTCTTTCCTTACCACTCATTACATAAACTGAATAACATGTGTATGTTTACCTATAGTAATCAGCTAAGTAGAATTCTCTATTTGCAATTGTTTCCATAAGAAGGGTACTTTGGGGGCTGGAGAGATGGCTAATAACGTTTGTTCTTATTCCAGAGAACCCAGTTCAATTCCCAGCATGAACAACAGCTAACACCATCTGTAACTCCAGTTCCAAGAGATCCAATACCTCTGCAGGATTTGTAAGACACAGGTGCACTTACATACATCCAAGCTCAGCGACATAAAATAAAAATAATAAATAAAATAATTTTTAAATGAAGGATACTCTGTAGTACAGGTTACTTAAAATATTTGAAAGGATGAAAGTTTAAATCCAGCTGTAGGCTCAACTGACACTTAAATTTGATCATAAATTTTTATTCATCTATATTTAAGAATATTTTATAATTTAGCATTTTAGGTTTTAAAAATATTTATTATTTTATGTGTATGAGTGTTTTGAGAGCATGTATGTAAGTGCAGCGTGTACACGCAGTGTCTGCACAGGCCAGAAGTGGGGGTTGGATTCCCTGAAACTTGAGTTGTGGGTGGTTGTAAGTTACCAGCTGGGTGCTGGGAATTGAACCTCTGTCCTCTGGAAGAACAAGTGTTTTCAACCACTGAGCCAGCTCTCCATCTTCCGTTATATCTTTTCATAGCTATATTCACTTGGTTACCTTTAATGTTTTCCTTTCTCTCTGGCTGTTTTTATTCTTGCAAATGTTGGTATTTAGCATTTGTTCCCAACAATTCTGCATAGTTCACCAAAGCTTTTTTTATTTTTATTTTTATTTTTTTATGTGTATGAATGCACTGTCAGCATGTAGGTTTGTGCACCCATGTGGTGCAATGCCGTGGAGGTCAGAAGAGGGCGTTGGATTCCCCTGGGACTGGAGTCAAAGACGGTTCTCAGCCACTGTGTGGGTGCTGGAATCAAACCCGGGTCCTCTGGAAGAGCAGTCTGTGCTCTTAACAGCTAAGCCATCTCTCCAGCCTCTACCAAAGCTTTTTTTATTGTTTCCAGTATTTCATGCAATGTATTGTGATCATATTCAGACCCCACTCTGCCACTACCCCCTGACTTCATATTCTCTGTTATTTTTTGAGTGTTTTAAAGGCCTGTGGATCCTAAGCTGTTTTTCCAAAATTCTCTACAATGTAGTTTTGTCCCTTAGAGTATTCCTAACCCACCGGGTTAGGAGAAAACAGTAGGGAAAACAGACTCTTCTTCTGGAAACAACTCTGAATTGCCAGCATATCCTCAGCCAGCCCAGGGCTTCTCACCCACCTCCCCTGATCCAGGCTGAGCCACAATCTGGTTTAGAATTGCAAAGGTTTCGCTTCTACTAGCACAAGTGTTTTGGGTTCATGTGAGAAACAACCCTGTCTTGTCTGGACAACACAATTTCCTGTCTTCACCCCCCACCATCAGCCCTTACCATCTTTCTGTCCTCTCTTCCACAGTGAACCCTGGGCCTTTGGAGGAAACAATTCAATATAGATGTAGCATTTAGGGCAGAGCACTCTGCAGTCTATGCTCAATGACCAGTTTTACATCTCTGTGTTAATTACCATAAGCTGCAAGAAGAAGCTTATGTGGTGAGAGATGAGAGATGCAGGATTATATGGATATAATATTTATAATCAGGACTCAGTTTAAAACTATGTCTACTAAATAGAATCACAGTAGCAGGTTCTCCCCTGTGGTTTATGACCTCTCCAGCCACAGGTTCTTGACACGGATAGATAGCAGTGTCAGGTAGGGATTCCGTCTTTTTTTTTTTTTTTTTAGTTTTTCCCCTTTTTTGGTATTTTTGAGGCAGGGTCTCCCTTTTAGTACCAGTTGTCCTGGAGCTCACTCTGTAGACCAGGCTGGCCTTGAACCCACAGAGACCCGCCTACCTCTACCTCTGGAGTGCTGGGATTAAAGGTGCACGCCACCAAGCCCACCCAGCTGGGATTCCATCTTTTGAATGATCTTTAAATACAATTAGAAGTTGGTTGGTTACTCACATAATTTCTGTGCCACTATTGCACCAGGGGGCATATTTTGCCAAGTGAGTTTTCATTGAAGTTTGTAGTGTTCACATTTGAGTAAGGAGATAATTACATTTCTTTGCTAATAGCAAGCATAGCACCATCTAATAGCATGGAAGCTAGCCAGTAGACTAGAAGCCACATGCTGCAGAAAAGCATGCCCCATGATGGATTGTCAGTAATTGCAGGTGAGTGCCTGAATATATTGTATGGCACTATCCTGGGGAGACAGAAACACACGTTAATCACCCCAGACAGGGAACCAATAACAGACCAAGTAAGGATATCAAAATTGTCCAACTTAGTGAACTAATGAGTTTATTAAGGTTACTTACAGGAGTCTAGGTGAGGGGTTACCTTCAGGAGAATTTTCCATTTTTTCCAACCTTCTTGGAGTCAGTAATAGACTATGATATTTCTTTCATCTATTTCCCTATGGTTAAATAATCTACTTTACTAAAGTACATTTAACATTAGGTCATCATACATTATTTTCTTTCTAGGTTTTCCACTTTTACTCTAAACCCTTTAAAATTTATAGCAGCTGGGTATGGTGGTACAAACCTTTAACCCTGGCACTCGGAAGGCAGAGGCAGGCAGATCCCTGTGAGTTCAAGGGCAGCCTGGTCTACAGAGTGAGTTCCAGGCCAGCTGGGGATACAGGAAGACCCTGTCTCAAAAAAGACCAAAAATTATAAATAAATATAATATTTGAGGGTATCTTTCTGAGTATGTGTGTTTGTGTGTTGTGTATATGTCAGTATGTACAGGAGTGTGTGTGCACTTGCCCCTGCATGTACATGGGGGGGGGGGCAGAAGTTAACTTTGAATGTCTTCCTCTATCACTTTCCACATTTTTTTTTAAGATTTGTAGGTTTCTTAGGCAAGGCCTACTCTTCCTCACCCAGCAGTAATCAGTCTCCTGTAGTTCTCAGTCTTAACAACTGGCTAGCCTGCTGAATCAAACTGCCAATAGGAAAAGTAGAGCACAAATCTAGAGGAAACGATGAATGGTACTGACCAGCACAGACCAATACTCTCACTAGGACTGAATAGTTAAACTGAGAGCATGATTTAGAAATGGTATGTCTAAATCTACAGACAAATAGCCCATGTGATACCAAGTTTCAAGCTACAACCAAAATTTATCATTTACAAAAGACTCCTCACAACAAATCAATAATAAAAATATCTAGAACAGATAATGGATATCCTTGTTTATTTTCTTCCAATAGTAGAACCACTAGATTACTTTTTCTTCATGCTAAATACAACAGCTGATGTAAAATAGGCAAAGGAAATTGAGACTCAGTGGGTTTTACACACAGATTGAACGCAAGATGAGCAAGTCAGATCAACTCAAACATTTGGTTTCAGACATTTACTTACTGATTCAACTCCACTGTACTAAGAACAATTTTTCCATTAAGTAATGTGCAATTGTGACATATCACTAGACTAGACCAGAATGTCAGAATTTAAGCATGTTTATGCTCAACATGAGTGGTCTTAGTGTTCCAGCTAACTAGGAATCAACATCGCATTCAATAAAATCTACTCAACTCTGCCCTGCTTACAAATACAAATCTCATAAGAGTTGAACATAAGGAAGGTGCTATGGAGGGAGTCAGCTTTCTTCAGGGATGCAGCAGGTAATGTGTTTTCCCATGCTCTGGGAAATGGCATTACAGCCATATGGGCAGTGATAATTAGACTCAGTGGTTAAAATAAAAGCATATGAAATTGAGAAGGAAAAGTGGTGGCGGTATGACAGGGGTTTGAGGGAGGAAATGGTGGTAGATTCACTCAAATCACATTATATGCATGTGTAAAATTCTCAAAAACCTTAAACAGTGGATGAACATGATCGAATTAATATAAAAATTTATTTTCAACACCACACAGAAAAATTTATCCAAAGGGTGAGGGAATAGCTTGAATCAACACATTTTACTGGTAATATGTCTCAATTTTGCCACTTTGAAAATAGATTGGCATTATCAAGAATACTTGCAGTGATGCATGCCCTATGGCCCAGTAATTATATTTATAAGTATATGCACTGCTAAAACCCATTCACATATGACTTTGGGTACATCCATAACACTAGTCCTAGCAGCAGTCTAATAGAAATGAAAAAGTCAGTATAAAGTAAAATGAATTATGGGATATTTATGTAATAGAACATAAGGTAACAAAATGAAAAAATCTATAGCTTCAATATATATTTTATAAATGAATTGCTAAGAAAGAGAAGCAGAAATATGAAAACCAAAGATTATAAGCTGTGGTTTTGTTTATGCAGAAGCTAAAAAGTAGTAAAAAAATAGACTAGGCGAAATTAAGAAAGGCTGAGGGGTCAAAACTTGCCTATTATCTGCTCTGTCAATCATTGCATTGGAGTGAACACATACACACATTCTGTTATGCATTGTCTGTTTTTGTGCTTCAGTGGCCAAGTTCAGTAATTGAAATGGAAAGCCTATGAACTGCAAAGATGAACATATTTTCAAATTAATCTTTGTGAAAGTGTTTGCAAAATCCTGAAATAAACTATCATTTGGGAGATACATGAAATTTTAAACTTAAAAAAAGAAGCAATACAGAAATAATATTCACTTTTCATTTCTATTTTTAAAAGAAGGTGGTTATTATACAGAGAAAGGCAGAAAACATATTTTTGATATTCCAATGCTCAATTACAGCAAATGGATTTATATCATATGACTGTATCATTTGTATTCACTTTATAAATGTTTACATAACTGTGTATATAATTTGTACATTTTAATATTTAAATATTATCGACTAGTTAATTATTTGAGACACAATCTGATGTAGCTCTGGCCAGCCTTGAACTCATCACACATCCAAGGATAACCTTGAACCACTGATCCTCCTTCATCCACTCCTGAGTGTTGGGATTATACATCTACACCAACATAGTTAGTCTAAGTCATGTTGGGGATTGAATCCAGGACTTCCCCCATGCTAGGCAAGAACTGTACTAATTAAACTATATCCCTAGTTTCCATGTAGTCATTTTTGGTGATACTTCACAATAATTTTTGGTTTTGATATTTTTGAGACAGAGTCTCCCTTTAGTTCCAGCTGGCCTAGAGCTCACTCTGTAGACCAGGCTGGCCTTGAACTCACAGAGATCTGCCTGCCTCTGCCTCCTGAGTGCTGGGATTAAAGTGCCACCATGCCCGGCTTCATAATAAATACTTTTAAATGTTTGAAGGAACACTCCCCCAAAGAAAAATAATATAACATAATGTAATATAATATGGATTTTCCTAATCATATAACCTTTAGTTTTATTATATTGTGATTGACATGACCACAAAGCTTAAGTTGGGCTCCTCGTCAAATAACATATATACCTTACAGAAACTGGATCACTGGCAGTCAATTAGGGTTATTTATAGCTTGTAAAGTCTCTTAAAGCTCGCTGTTTTCTTATCCTGGACTCTGCAGGCAAAATGTAGGTAAATATAAATAAATCTTTATTGGAATAATGAAGAAAGTATCCATCACTTAACTAACCCAAACAGGATTCTAAATGCTTAAAGGACATTTATTTCCTAGTAAATCTTTTTGTAGTTGATGTTCTCATTTGAAAACTAATGAGAAGTGAAGCTGACTAATTTTTAAGGCTAGATATCAGTCAATATCATAATAGTTTACTAGAATTTTATGCAAAAGAGCCAACTTTTAAAGTATTTCCAGGATAACATAAGTTTCCATTTTTATACACACTGTTAATTGAGCCACTAGCATAGCATTCGGAAGCCGCACTGGGTTGACTTGAAGCTCATTCCAAATCTGCAGTAGACTGAGGTTCTGAAGTTTTGTGTGAATGCTAACATCCAGGCACAAGGCTCCAAAACTTTCATTTCTCCAGATGGAACGTTGTTAATATTCAGGATTTGTGGCACTGCACTATTTTGAAACAAATAAAGTGAAGCAGTAAAAAGTGAGTTTTTCTGCCATATGGCTGTTTATTTCTAAGTGTGGAGCCTAACTGAGAAATACACAGCTTTTCAATATGGGACAACCATCTATTCACACTGGTGCACCTGCTTTTACAGCAAGGAACTTTTAGTGTCATTAAATTCTCTATATCACAATCTGAAGAGTTTTTCTCATCATTTATAAGGCTGTGAGGAATGTTCTGATTTATACGACACGGAAAATTAAATTATACACTGAGAGCTGTACCCTTTAAATATATGTATTATTTAAATATGTAAAAGAGCTGATTTAGGTAAGGAAAAGAATAAGATGTTATCATGACCCCAAGTAACACCAGAGAGGCCTGTGTTCCAATTCTACTTGTGACAGGAATTTCCTATGAAGCCCTGGGCAGGAAATGACATTTCTCTACCAAATTGAGTCTAGCTTTATAATTGGGATTTAAATAATAGAATTACAGAATTATGGATTTAAAAGAAATTTAGCTAGGTTTGCCTTCAGGAAAGATACAATGACAAGACCAAATGCATTTTCTTCCATCCAAGGAAAAAATAAATGCAGAAGAGTTTCTACTCCTAATCAGCAGAGTGCTGCTTTCAAGGCCAGAGGTGGAACTATAGAACTTGCTTCTCTTTATGTTTCAGGAAGTGAAGGAAATAGAGACTATTCCAGGCTTGCTGAGGTCTTTAGAGCACTTTAAGAAGTAGCAAGGTAAATGTAAGAGGATAAACACTCACAGGCTCTCATATATCCAAACTCAGATACAATTGCTTAGATCTGAAGAAGACTACCTGTGTAACACTTAAGCCTTTCAGAGAAATGCCATGGTTCATTGCATAACTGTGCAATCTCTATATAAGCTCTCAATGTCAGTATCTGTATTTTATGTATAATTTATTGAATTTTATGGATTTTATACATATATTTTAATTGTACTTAGACCCTCTTCCCTATCTGCACCCCATCATATCCCCCCACAAGGTTTCATGCATTCTGTCATATGTTAAGAGCTATCTGGTCAAGCATTTGTACCCAGGTGTCCCTAAGTATAAGTTCAACAACTAGAGTCTAGTCAGTCTGTCTAGATTCACCCTCTAAAGAAGATCAACTCTCTTTCGCCTAACATTAATCAGTTGTCAATAGTTCCTCAAGTAACGTTGGAACTACTGATTCAACTTGATGAAAATCCAGAATAGAGCTGGGGAAATAGGCAGGAGACCCCAATCTTAGTCAATCTTAGTTTCCTTAAACCTGACAATATTAAAGGGCCAACTGCCAACTATTAGTATTTCTGTTCACGATATAATTATAATTAACATAATATCTTGAGATATTATAAAATCTGAAATCTATGAATAGATTTAAATACCAAGGATATATCCAATATTCTATTGCATAAGATACTATTACAATCTACTTCTTAGACAAACTTTGATTTACAATAGTTTCATTAATATATTTCAAGTTCCACCTTAGTCAATATGCTCTTCAGCCAGCTTCTTAATGTTACCAACTTTTAATGGACTTGATACTTTCCTACCAAGCATACAGTGCCTTCTGGAAATGTCTGCAGTGTGTAGCTCTTTGTGCTCAGCTCTTCTGATGAACAACACGATATCCCTATGTTCAATCAGCATGAAACTCTGGGAGATGATGGATGAGATTCTGTGGGCTGGCAGGGCAAGGTACCACCAACTGGATGCCATAACAGAATGGATATATTCATTTGAAGTTCTCTGAGTTCAAAGTTAATGTGTCTGTAGCTCTTTCTGAAGAATCAGGAATGAGTTTTAACCCTTTGTCTCCTAGCTTCTGACAGATAGCATTCTCTGGTTTATATTTACATGCGCATAGTCACTGCCTGCACCTTGAGATAAAAATCTACTGTCTCTTCATACTGCTTTCTTCTCATGAAGGAGAGCAACCTCAATGAGTCAGAGGACCAACTGAGTCCGATGTGACCTTATCTTAACTTGTCACAGCTACTAAGAACTCTCTCTCTCTCTCTCTCTCTCTCTCTCTCTCTTAATGTGTGTTCATGTGTGTTCCATGTATGAGCACACATGTGTGGAGGTTACAGGGCAACCTTAGATGCTTGTCCTTGCTTTCTACCTGACGTGAGACCAAGTCTCTAGTTATTCATCATAGAATATTCTAGGCTTTCTAAACTAAGGTCTTTTGGGATTCTCCTGCCTCTGCTTCCCATTTTGTTGTGGGATTGCTGGGATTAGGGATGCATACTACCCTGTCCATCTTTATGTAGTTCTGGAGAATGTGTGTTAGCATTTTACTCACAAAGCTGTTAGTCCAGGCCCCAAATAAGGCTACATTCTGAGGGACAGGGATTAGGTCTTCAACATGTAGTCTTGGAGAGAAATAACTCCACTCATGACAGATATGGATTCAAGTATATCTAGATCATATTATGTCAGACAGTAAGAGTTCCAACAAACTCTAAAGTTTGTCACTGAAAATAAAGTACCAGTGGAAAATGAACTCTGATCCTACATGTGAATTGGTTTCTAAGTGTGCATTATGAATGGAGGAGGGAATAGATGTGTACAGATGATTTATTTACAGGACTAGTCAAAGATCATTGTCAAAGATCTGTTTGGATCTGGAATAGCAGCTGATTTAAAGATGTGATGAGAATCAACCTTGTGCATGTTCAAGTATTTTAAAATTTTTTCACACCCCATATTTACACAGTTCTCTTAAATGCATAATATCATTTGTTTCATTTTTGATGTTGGCAAACTGTGATAAGAGGTCATCCTTAGTCTTTCTTACCTTTCATATCTGGGGGTGACAAGTTTGGTGACCAATATGGGGAATTTTTAAGCTTCTAAATGTTTATCCTAACATAAGGATTCATGGGATAGAAAAATAAACAGAAAACACAAGATAGTTTATTAATACGCTGGATTTACTGAAAGAACCATCTACTAAAAGACTTACCTATTGAAAGAAC
Source organism: Rhizomys pruinosus (assembly GCA_009823505.1). Taxonomy (NCBI): domain Eukaryota; kingdom Metazoa; phylum Chordata; class Mammalia; order Rodentia; family Spalacidae; genus Rhizomys; species Rhizomys pruinosus. Next base: position 2,878,487 of record VZQC01003599.1, read on the forward strand.
AATCCATTGAGAGACTCACCCACTGAAAGACTCTTATATTGAGATACTCATCTAGTTAGAGACTCATCTACTTAGAACCCCATCTACTGAGAGACTTATCTATTAAGAGGCTCATCTACTGAGCGACCTATCTACTGAGAGACTCGTTTATTGAGAGACCCAACTATTGAGAGACTCATCTCATTAGAGACTGCTGTATTGAAATACCTTGCATACCAAATCATGACTTATTGCTATATCACTACAAGCCACTTGTGGCCTGTAAATTATTCAACAAGTGAAACAATATTAAGTGTTTTAAGAAGTCAAGTAGCTCTGTTGAATGATCCTTCTCTGTCTTTTCCCATCAATAAAATTAACTTACAGTGGAGTTTGCCTCCTAGAGTAAGTGAGAAGATGGTTAGAAGGAAACAAATATCTTAGGCTGGGTGGCAATTGCAGTAAGAAGGATTCAATTTTTCCTTATACTAATGGAAGCCAGTGGATGCTCTTTAAATATCTATGACCTAGGGGGCTGGAGAGATGGCCTAGCGGTTAAGAGCACCGACGCTCTTGCAGAGGACCCGGGTTCGATCCCCAGCACCCACATGGCGGCTGAGAACCGTCTGTAACTCCAATTCCAGGAGAATTCCAGTTCCAGGAGAATCTGAGACCCCTCTTCTGACCTCTGCGGCATTGCACTACACGGGTGCACAGACCTGCATGCAGACAGTACACTCATACACATACAGAAATAAATAAAATAAAAATTAAAAAAATAAAAAATAAAAAAATAAATATCTATGACCTGAGGTTTATTTGGGCTATATGTTGAAAATATATGCCTTTAAGTCATGTATTGTTGGGCTGGGGAGATAGCTCAGTATTACCTGCTGTGCTTGCTGGCTAAGCATGCACATTGAAGTTCAATCTCTGACACACATGTAAAAAGTTCGGGGTATGGCGCTGTGCTCTTGTAATTCTAGTGCTGGGGGAGTCAAGACAGGAGGACTCCTGGGTTCACTGATCAGATCATTTGCAATTAGTGGTCTTCAGATACCACTAAGAGACTTTGTCTCAAAGAACAGTGGAAAGCTTCTGAAGAAAACCTGAAGTTGACCTCTGATATACACATATATACATGTGCAGAAGCATGTACATGAACACACACACAGACATGAATATATTATTAATTTACATATCTGAGTTAAAATTAATTATTTTATACATTGCTATTACTTTTTACTGCTTAAACTCTGACTTACATTCCTCATACTTGGATTCATTCTTCTGTCCTTTGGAAACTCATTTTCTCACTACCACCCAGACTACATTCTCTAAACACAAGAGAGTGTATAATTTTCTCCCAGAATAATACATCAATAGACATATTTTTTATTCTCAATTTTGGTTCTTTCTTTTTCTGTTTTTTTCCATGCATCGTATTTTCCATGTTTCATTTATAATTCCAATTTGAAAAATAGACATAAGAAAAGTTGTGTGTATATTATGTGATAGTAACAGTCAACATTTCTAAGTGCAGAACTGTGGCTCTTGGCCTCTGTGCAAAGTTGAGTGATCTCTCTGTATTTCTGCTGATAAAACTTTACAGTAACGCTTTGGAAAATAACACTGGAAATAGGCTCTTTGCAGGAAGGCTTAAAAGTGCAAAACTGTAGGCTTTCTCAGATTTAGCAAGTTAATTCTAGAGTTAGTACTCCCTTGTGGTTGCTTAGCATTTTAGCATGTTAAAGATACAACACGTTTAATGATCACAGGAGAGAATGCAATTAGAGAAGCAAGCTCATTTGCACTCCCTTCCTGGTCTCTGGCTTAGTTGGAAAATGGAGTAAACATCTGTGTTTTAGTGCGATTTGAAGGGTATGGAAAATGATACTTCTAGATTACAGGATTCCAGCCCCAACTAGCTAGTCAGACACAGTAGGGGAACAGAAATTCCAGTCTAGAGTACTTTTCTTAGTCTACTGGGTCATCTGTATAAAACCTGGAAAGACCAATCCTGTAAGAAAAATCCAATTTAACTTTATCCCTAATCTGCAGAATATGATGTATTTGCTGACTTGACATCTCTACTAAATAAGGACTTTGTTGCTATGTTAATGTTTTCTAGCTTAAACATTGACATATGACAACATCATTGTACTGGTTATGCTAAATTGTGTATAAATTAGACCATTAAATCATAAATTTCTATCCATCTTAACTCACTCATATATTAAAAAGCAATGCCTAGAAACACAGGTACAGAGTTAGCACTTTATCAAACTACAATATTCTCTCTTCCTACATGATTACTAAAAGTCAATAAATTAAAAAGAAATACATTCTACTTACAATGTCTGTGTGGAATGATGAACCAGTACTTACCATAAAAAACCACAAAGAGGAAAACCTGGTTTTGGAAGGCCACTCCAAAAATATGACTTGGCTATATTTCGGTGAGAGAGGCAAACTCTTTTAGCTTGTGCTGGGAAGATAGATAGAGGGTAAAGAACTTGCCTCTTAAGCCTGAGAACCAACATTTAATACCGAGAACCTGTGGCAACCTGAACCCTGCAGCTTTAGTCTATAATCAGAGTCCTCCACCTAGGAATTGGGAAGTGTACACAGAAGACTCTCAAGAAATTAAAAGGCCAGCTAAACTGGAGGGGCAGAGGTGACTCTGGATGAAACAAAGTGCAAGTAAAAATTGTCTTCTGATCTCATATGCATGCAAATGACCACCATGGTGTCCACTCACACACCCGAACAGCGAGAGAGAGAGAGAGAGAGAGAGAGAGAGAGAGAGAGAGAAACAAATGAGCATCTCAAAAGCAGTGGTGGTAGTGATAGGGAGACATAAATTGTGGACAATACTATGGACAGTTCCAAGAAGTTACATTTTCTAGAAATTCAGAAACATTCATGTTTAAATAGCCAGTATATTTTGGAAGTATTATTTTGGAAGTATGCTTATATTGTGACAAAATTCATTCTTGTATTATAGATATAATGTCAGTGGAATCCAAAGCTATTTGAGAATAAATATTTCATCCATTTAAAAAATTTTTTTAATTAATTTTATTTATTTCTCTATGTATATAAATGTACTGTCTGCCTGCAAGTTTGTGCACCCGTGTCGTGCAATGCCGCGGAGGTCAGAAGAGGGTGTCAGATTCCTCTGGAACTGAAGTTCTCCTGGAATTGGGTGCTGGGGATTGAACCCGGGTCCTTTGAAACAGCGGTCGGTGCTCTTAACCGCTAGGTCATCTCGAATGCAGTAGTACTGGCTGTTCTTGCAGAGGACCCCGGTTCAATTCCCAGAACCCACATGGTAGATAGTAAAATTCTGTAACTCCAGTTCCACAGGTTCCAATACCCTCTTCTGGCTTCCACAAGCATTGCATTATACAGGTGCACCTACCTACATGCAGGCAATACACCTGTACACATAAAAAATAAATGTCATAAATCTAAAAAATCGAACAATGTAAAATTTTGAGTCAGTTGAAGTTAACACCATGATTTAATTAATGTTCATTATTTGGGCTATGCTTACTTAACATCCATTAGATGGTATTAGAATAGCTTATTTACAAATAATGACATAGTACTCTTTAAATAAGTAACTTCCTGGTAGTGTTGCTCAGATAATACAAGGAGCTGCGTCGTTAACATGTAATGCATACACGAATGATATAACAATAGGTCGGTGAAACAAAGAATGAAATTGAAAGAGCCAAGGTGTAGTCATTGAGCCCTAATCAGAAAAGATGCTACAGATTGATCCCCAGACGATACCTTGTCACACACATGCATATTTCCCACCACTTCTCGATGTATAACCAAGGACTAAGGCGTTCATAAATGTTATATTAGGACTCTTTTGCTTTATAATGCAAACCATGCCTGCGACCCAAAGCAAGAATATACAATACTCTTCTGTTGGATATTCAATCCCTTTCATTCTCTTTGATGCTCTTTCTCACTTTCAGGGAAGGAGCAGAGGGAGTTCGGGTTTGTGGCCCGGTCCCCTGTTGTCCTTCATTCCACAGTCACTGAAGGCTCCGGGAAACCTCTACTGCTTGCTGGAGCATGCTCACACCACCCACCGGCTTTCATCAGCAACTTTTCTTCTTTAGGAAACTTTCTAGCCGAGACACACGTTCCTTATTATACAGCCCACCCTCTCCACGCACCATGGTCTGGCGTGAAATGAGGAGCAAGAGAAAGCCCCACAAAAGGTTCCTTCATCTGTGAGATCCTCAAATGAGTTCTTTGTTCTTTCCAGTTTTGAGGAACTGCTGAGCTGAATGAGTCTCCGTGGGCCCAGGAGAGCCGTGAGATGAGAAGGGTTTCTGCGGCCCTGCTAACCTCCTTCGTTATTTCACGCTTCCACAGGAGCTGCAGTGCAGTTGAGTCAGAGTTTCTGTGAGCAAACTACCTGGACCCAAAAGTTGGCCCTGGGTCCCTTCCACACATGTGAGGAAATAATTACTTTACCATTTTTTTTTTGTTTGTTTGTTTGTTGTGGGTTTTGTTTTTTTCCTGTTTGATAATGGATATACGGATTTTTCTCACAGGTCTTAAAGATAAAAATTGAGAATATTACAGTTTTAGAGTTATATAAAATTCTCATGTAAATGGAAGCTTTACAAAAGAAGCAAATGATTAAAGTAAAATAAAACAGCAGAGGCTGGAAAGTGGCCTTAGGAGTTAAGAACACTTGCTGTTTTAATCGGTGACCTTGGTTTGCTACCAACACCCACATACTAAACCTCAGAACCATCTGTAACTCCAGTTCCAAGATCTCCAATGATTTTTTGGGCCACTGTGGACAATTACACACATGTGGTGCACTTACATACAGGCATGTAAAGCACTAATACATATAAAATTAAAAAAAGAAAATATAAAGCAATAAACATGAAAATGACAATGCATAGTCCCAAGTAGTCTTGGAGGGAGCATGCAATCAGTAGTCTTACTCAGGAAAGGACTGGCTACCAATATTGATCAAAGCTGTTACATTTCCCAGAAAATATCTACCCTCTCTTGAGTTGCAGTGAAAAGACAGGCATGCCTGTACCATTCATACGATGAATTTGAAGTCCAGGAAGACCAATGCTGTAACCAAAATAGAACAACCACTTCTAGGATCTCAGAAATGGCTCCTAATAATGCTCCTCATAGACTTTTTTCAACTTAATAGTGAAAAATATTATATGGTCACTAATTTTCAGTGCTTATTTAATATGTTTTACATGGAAAGCAAAACCTGGTAGAGCCCTTAAATCTAAGACCCTACAAAAGCAAACCTCTGTATTTAAATCCTTAAAATTGGGGCTGGAGAGATGGCTCAGCTGTTAAAAGCACTGGCAGCTCTTGCAGAGGATCTGAGTTCTATTCCCAGCACCCACATGAGAGCTAACAACTGCATGTAACTCCAGTTCCAGGAAATCCATCACCCTCTTCTAACCTTTATGGGCATTTCATGATGTGGGTGCACTTACACATATGCCGGCAATACACTCATATGCATAAAATAAAAATAATATGTAACTTTTAAAAAAAATCTAAAATTTAGACAGAGAAAAAAATAAATGAATAAATCAATCAGATTACAATACATTTTATGGTAGAGAAAATAAAGATAAAAAATGGGAGCGATCTGCTAAAGAGGCATAGAAACAGAACCCAGGGCAAGTTAGGATGCAAGCCACATGGATGACTTCAGAAGAGGCTGTGATCTCAAAGGGAGAAGCAAAGTGCAGGTCCAGGGTGAGGGCTCCTTGTGATAGGGCGTGAAAAGCACTAAGATGCAGATACTCAACAAAGCTGATGTTGCCGTGAGATGACGCAGGTCATAGAATCAGGACTCACATTTTTCTTTGTTCATGACCAGAAGCCACTGGGTGGTTTGTGGGCTGTCTGCCCACATACAAACATGCACTGGGTAGCCCAGAACTCTGCTAGGAACATTGTCAGTAGGCTTGAGTTAACAGCCACAGTTGGAAATATTTTCTGCAATAGGCAAGACCTAGGCATATATTATTATCACCCACTAGGGAAGAATTAGAAAGGCACTTTTATTACTGTATTGAAATGATACTCAAAGAGCAGAGACTGAGTTATGCTGAAGAGAAAACTGAGAAGGACTAAGTACATTCTTATTTTTTTAGAAATTATTTTATGTATTTGAGTATTTTGTCCGCAGGTATGTTGATGTATCATGTGTGTGCGATTTTTGCAGAGAAGAGAACAGGGCTCAGATGCCCTGGAAACAAAGATGTTTTTAAGCTGCTACTGCTATACAGTGAATGCAGAGACCAGAAGTTACATCCAGTCGGTTTGGAGTTACAGATGGGTGTTAGTCAGCGTGTTGGTGCTGGGAACCCAACCCAGGTTCTCTGTAAGAGCAGCTGAAGCTCTTAACTACTGGACCACCTCTCCAGGCCTGGATGCATTCTTAAAGTTGGGGAAAACACTCCCTCTATCAAGCCTTATATATTTCAACCCAAAAATAAATGATATACCCATTAAATGAGTATTCCCATTTTTCCTATAGGCAATTAGCAATCCACATTTTGTCTCTCTAGTTTTATCTATTTCTATTATTTTATGCTCGACAGTACAGGTTACTTTTGGATGTGTTCGCGAGCAAAATAATAGTGATGTTACACATGTTGCAGGATGTATCAGTCTCTCATTGTTCTTACTGGCTTAATAGTTTTCTATTTATTGCATATATCATAATGTTCTTATCTGGTTATGAGTTAGTGGATATTTAAGCCCATAGTTACCATGAATGGTGTTACTACGAGCACACATGTTCACTTGTTTATAATTCTTTTGTCAGTATCAGGGCGTGGTGGCGCACACCTTTAATCCTAGCACTTGGGAGGCAGAGACAGGTGGATCTTTGTGAGTTCAAGGCCAGCCTGGTCTAGAGTGAGTTCCAGGACAGCTGGGGCTACAGGGAGACCCTGTCTCGAAAAGACCAAAAAAAAAAAAAATCCCAAAAAAACCAATTCTTTTGTCAGTGTAATATCTGGATAATTGTGGCAATTCTCTGGGGCCTTCCAAAGACTTTTACTGAGTTGTTGAACATATGTTTTCATATCTATTATATATATATATATATTAATGCAACATATCTCTACAAATTTGTAGTTCTCTGAGATATGTTTTTCTTTGTATATTCATTGTGTTTTGCTTTTGTTATGACCACTCTTGTGTCCTGGTGCTCAGGTTTTATCAGAGGCAGTGACAAGAGGTTGAAACATGGTCTTCACATAGCTCAGGATGATAAAAGGTGGTCTGGAGTTCCTAGTCTTCCTGCTTCCACATTCTAGTGCTGGGATCAAAAGTCTTGGGCATTATAGCTGACTCATAGGTGTTGATCGACATTTCCCAGGTAGGTAATGATGATCTCCCTTATTTCCTGTGTATTTTTGTCCTCAGATACCTACATGGTGAAAAGCCATTTAGGAGTTTCCCTCAAATTTTGGTATTTGTTTTCCTATTGGAAACAATTATAAAGGAAAAGGGTTTATTTGGCTCAACTTTTAGTTCCAACCACATTATCAAGGGCACCTGACAAAGGTCCTGGATGCACCACAGCTTGGTGGAAAAGTGTATGTGCAATCTTGCCTACTCACAGAATCTTGCATGAAACAAAACAATCACAAGACCTTTACCCCAGTGCCGTGAGTCCTGTGGCAGTGCCTGGATGGCTCAGTCACCTTTTATTTGTAATTAAGAGTCACACCTCTCACTTTCCCTACACCGGGGACCACAGTTTGAGCCACCTCAGCCTATATGGGAGAAACCATATTGAAATCATATCTTTCTATTCCTAATCTACTTGCTGTCTGTGGCTTGCTGATTTGTAAGTTTTATGTATTCTAGATACTAATTTCTGCTGAGATATGTATTTGTTCATGTGCAGGTTTTATGCCTTGCAGTTTTCTCTCTCTCTCTCTCTCTCTCTCTCTCTCTCTCTCTCTCTCTCTCTCTCTCTCTGTGTCTTTCTGCATGTGTCTGCATGTGTACATGTGCACATGGAGACTAGACACAGAAGCTGGCTGTCTTCTTCCGGCATTCTCCACTTTATTTGGTATACAGGTTTTCTCTTGCTGAAGCTGGAGCTCATGGATCAGCTAGACAGCCTGGCTAGCCAGAAAGCACCAGGATACTCCTGTCTTTGCCTCTCAGTGTTAAATCCCAGGTTTTATATAGGGGCTAAGGATTTGAACTCAGGGCATTTAATTTGTGCGACAATCACTTTACAAGCTGAAAGTACTGCCCATTCCTATATTATTATTTTCTTCATATTGTCTTTTAATACACAGATATAATTTTATAAATAAATCCATAATTATATATATAGTTTATATTTCATGTTTGTGTAAGTGTGAGAGAGTATATGAGTATGCAAGTTTATGTGTGTGAGCGTGTGTGTATCTACAGCAGTGGCCACAATTTAACCCTGGCTGTCATTCCTCTATGTTACCTATACCACTTTTTAAATTACTTTGTTATATGAAGTCTCACTGGTCTGGAGTTCAAGGGCAGTTGAGATTGCTTTCCACTGAGCTCCAAGGTAGCTTCTGGCTCTGTTTCCTGAGCCTCGGGATTACAAGAGATCCCGCTGGCCCTTTCTCACATGTGTTCTGTGCACAGACCCCATGTCTCCATACTTGCATAACAAACACATCAGACCTGAGGCATATTCTCAGCCCTAATAAACCCTAAACCCTAAGTATTTATTTGTATTGTCCCATAACAACTGTTCCCACACAGCATGTGGTTAATTTTACTTACCACTGACGCATAAGAAAAATGGCAAAGTACAATTCTAGGCCTACTTGGGAGGGGGGTTGTTTAAAGAGAGAGAGTTGGCCTGCCCTGACATAGTACCTGGAGCACTGTTCAACAGATGGCAGGCTGGAGGAAGTGGAAAGCAGGTGGAAGGGGAAAGCAAGTGCACCTCTTCTGAATCCTTCTTGAGTTCATGAGTTTTCTACAATTACTGTTGCCTGTAGATTTGGACTTGAGATCTTGAGGCCCTGAACATTGATTTCACCAGCAACTCCAGGTTCCAGGACTCGTGTTCAGACTATGGCTGCAACATTGTTCTGCCTTTTTCTGAGGCTTCCAGCTTCCTAATGAAGAAGTTATTGGTTGCCTTGGCTTTACACCATACAGACAGCCCAGGTGGGGTGCATTAGTCTCCAACTGCATAAGCAATTCTAACAACTCCCTCTAGGAAATGTGTTCCATTAGTAAGATCTCTATGGAAAACAGTGACTAGTCAGGCATACATGCACACTGAGGCAGCAGTCAGCAGCCCTTTGGTTTCCAGCACAGGCCAGATAAGAACAGGCTCAACCTTCTGGGAACCTGGGTTTTCAAGGACACTAAGGCAGTAGACAGGTTGCTGATGCATGGGCTAAGTTAGCACACCCCCTCTCCAGTCAAACTAGAGGAACAGGGCTACATTGCAAGAAAGAAACCCTTGAATTTCACATCAAATTACAAACAAAACAAATCACATCCACATGCTAAGTGCACAAAGAAAAATAATCAATAACATGGGAAAAACAAATAAAAAATCCCCACCAAACTCTATCAGTCTTTTAGAGGACTCCAACAATGAGATCTCTCTGGAGGTAATCCAGGACACAGAACTTAAAAGAACAATCGTAGATATACTCAAAGAAACCAATGACCTAAAGGGAGAGAATGACAAACCCAGGAAGGAAATGGACATGCTGAAAAAAAAAAAAAAACTCAGGCTGAAATGAAAAAAGAAATTGAACACTCATCCACTCAACAGGAAAGGGCAAGAGAAAGCCTCAGTAACAGAATGGACAAAACAGAAAACAGAATTTCAACCTTAGAGGATAATGTAGAAGACACACCCAAGAGTGGAATAACCAGGAAATGTAGGACACCAAACTTCAGACCAAACTTCCATATCATAGGTATAGAGGAAGGAGAAGAATCCCAGGATAATAGTCTGGACCAGATCTTCAACAGAATTATAGAAGAAAATTTCCCCAAGCTGCAAAAAGACACACCCATACAAATACAAGAAGCACAGAGAACACCAAATAGACAAGATCAGAAAAGAAACTCCCCACACCATATCATAATCAAAATGCTAGCTGCTGAAAACAGAATACTGAAAGCCACAAGAGAAAAACAACAAGTTACAAATAAAGGAAAAACTCATCAGAATTACAACTGACTTTTCAAAGCAAATGATGAACAACAGAAGAGCATGGATAAAAGTATTTCCACTGTTAAACAATTTTCAGCTTTTCTCTAGTTATATTGTAGGATGTACTTAAGCAGTAAGCATATTTAGGTTAAAGCAGTTGAATTATGTTAAGTGTTGCTCTTATACTACCTTATATTGAACACTGTTTGGATGCATGTTGAAAGACATGCTTTTTTTGTAAAACTCAATTTAGGAGCTGTGTCTACAATTAAAAGTGAAACATTTGGCATGTTTGTTAATTCTAGTTTCATTTGATAACCTGTAAGGCATGTGAGTTTAAGCTTTTTTTAAAGTTAATGGGAAGTTTTGAGATGCAATACCAATACTTTAGGATTTTGGTCTTGGTGTTTGTATGAAATTCTGAGGCCTTGATCTAAATCTTTCCTTGTGTTGTGATTTCCTTTTAGGTGTATTGTGCAAAGTGAACCTTGTCAAATAAATCTTCCTTTTAAAAACTAAAAAAAAGTATTTCCAGTACTAAATGACTACAAATGCCAACCCAGGATACACTGCCCAGAAAAAATGTCAATTATAGTCAAAGGAGAAAGGGAAATATACCATGATATAAACAAGATGAAAGAATACTTGTCTATAAAATCAACCCTCCAGAAAATACTCAAAGCAATTCAGAGGACAAAGGAAAGGAGCAGCTATCCCCAAGTGGCAAGAGAAAGTAAGGTATAAGCCCAGAAATACAAACATAGACCAAATAGTCACCTTAAATAGACTCATAATAAAGGAGGAAACTGAAACTGTAATTAAAAAAAAAAAAAACTCCCAACTAAAAGAGCCCAGGTCCAGATAGATTCAAGGCTGAATTCTATAAGACATTTAAAGAAGACCCACAGCCTTTACTATTCAAATTATTCAAGAGGATAGAAACAGAAGGAAATCTTCCAAATTCCTTCTATGAATCCAACATCACTCTAAACCAGGCAAAGATACAACCAAAAAAGAAAACTATAGACCCGTTTCATTAATGAACATAGATGCAAAAATTCTCAACAAAATACTTGCAAACTGTATAAAGGCATATATCAAAAAGATTACCCAAACATGACCAAGATGATTCATACCAGAGATGCAAAGATGGTTCAACATACATAAATCAAAAAATGTCATAAAGCACATAAATGGACTGAATTGATGCAGAAAAGGCCTTCAACAAATTTCATCATGCCTTCATGTTTAAAAACCTGGAGGAAACTCGACTGGAAGGAAAATTCCTCAACACAATTAAAGCCATATAAAACACACCCACAGCCAGTATTATCCAAAATGGGGAAAATCTAGAAGCATCCCCCTTAAAGTCAGGAACCTAGCAAGGCTGCCGCCTATCTCCACTCTTTTTCAATATATTGCTTGAAAACTCAGGAGAACAATAAGACATGAAAAGAAATTAAAGGGTACTAATTGGAAAAGAGGACGTCAACATATCCCTTTTTGCAGATGACATGATAGTTTATTTAAGGGATGCCAAAAACTCCACCAGAAATCTCCTAGAAACCATCAACAGCTTCAGTAAAGTGGAGTGATACAAAATTAACTTAGAAAAATTGGTAGCCTTCCTTTATCTCCATAACAAGCAACTAGAGAAGAAATGCAAGGAGACTTTCCCACTTACATAGCCTCCAAAAAATAAAAGATCTAGGAAGAAACCTAATCATACACACTAAAAATCTCTACAATTTTAAATCCCTCAAGAAGGAGATTGAGAAAGATACTAGAAGACGGAAGAACCTCCCATGCTCATGGGTTGGAAAAATCAATATAGTAAAAATGACCATCCTGCTAAAGTAATATACAGATTCAAAACATACTAATTTAGAATGCCCACAAGCCTCTTCACAGACCTTCACAGAAAAAAATCCTAAAGTTCATATGGAGAAACAGAAGACCCTGGATAGCCAAAGCAACCCTGAGCAAAATGAGCAGTACAGGGGGATTGTCATACCAGACTTCAAACTATATTGTAGGGTTATAGTCATAAAAACAGCCTGGTACTGGGACAAAAACAGACCCCTAGATCAATGAAACAAAACTGAGGATTCAAACCTGAGAACACCTAATTTCAGACACCTCATATTTGGCAAAGGGGCCAGGAAGACTCAATGGAGGAAAGACAGCATCTTTAGCAAATGGTGTTGGCATAACTGGATAGCCACTTGTAGAAGAATAAAATGAAACCTCTACATCTCACCATGTACAAAAATAAACTCCAAATGGATCAAAGACCTCAATGTGAAACCTGAAACTCCGTGCAAAAAAAAAAATAAGGTCAACAATTGATAAATGGGACCTTATTAAACTCAAGAGCTTATGTACAGTGAAAGAAACAATCAAAGACATGAAAAGAAAACCCACAGAGTGGGAGGGAACCTTAACCAATCGTACGTCTGATAGAGCATTAACATCCAGAGTATTTAAACTACTCAAATAACAAAGGAGGAAAAAAACAAATGACCCATTCAAAAGATGAGTCAAGAGCTGAACAGAGACTTCACAAATGAAGAAGTAAAAATGGCTGAGAAACATCTTAAAAAGTGTTGAACATCGTGCCGGGCGTGGTGGCGCACGCCTTTAATCCTAGCACTTCGGAGGCAGAGGCAGGCGGATCTTTGTGAGTTCAAGGCCAGCCTGGTCTACAGAGTGAGTTCCAGGACAGCTGGGGCTACAGAGAGACCCTGTCTCAAAAAGACAAAAAAAAAAGTGTTGAACATCGCTAATAATTAAGGAAATACAAATTAAAACCAGTTTAAGATTTCATCTTTCTCTGGTAAGACTAGCTATGATCCAGAAAACAAAGGATACCAAATAATTGAGAGGTTGTGGGGAAAGAGGAACACTCATCCACACTCATGCAACCCCAGTGGAAAGCAGTCAAGAAACTGAAAATGAGCCTACCATCTAGAGAGCTGCAATAAACATGGATGTGCATGCATCTCTGAAGTAGGATGAGTCTTGTGTATATATCCCCAGGAGTGGTATGACTGGGTCAAGTGGTAGGCTCATTTTCAGTTTCTTAAGAGTTCTCCACACTGCTTTGCATAGGGTGTTGCACACGTTTTCATTCCCAACAGCAGTGGGTGATGAGTATTCCTCTTTCCCCACAACCTCTCCAGCATCCTTTGTTTTCTGGATCATATCTAGTCTTACCAGAGCGAGATGAAATCTTAAGGTTGTTTTCATTTGCATTTTCTTAATTATTAGTGAGTGGTAACTCCTGGGTATATACCCAGAAGACTTATCCTACTGCAGAGATACATACACATCTATGTTTATTGCAGCTCTCTTCACAAGAGCAATAAGCTGGAACCAACTCAAGTTCCCTAACCCCACGAGTGGATAGAGAAAATGTGGTGTATCTACACAGTGGAGTTCTATGAAACAGTAAAGAAAGACGATACATGAATTTTGCAGGTAAATGGATGAAACTCGAAGCCATTATGCTAAGTGAAGTAACACAGTCACAGAAAACCAAACAAGGAATGGTATCCCTCATTTATGGATGCTAGCACCAAATGCTTAATTGAAAGGCAAGCTGAGCAACGTTAATGTTAAATTTCTTTTTATCTGAAAACAACTGTGTTGTTATAATGTGAATCCCTTAACATACTCTAGAATTAATTTACCACTTATTTTCAGACTTTGTAATTGTGGCATATGGGTGGAAGGTCTGTATTCATATTTTAGAGTAATATAAAATTAAAGGGAAAAATGTGAACTCCTAAACATATTTTGGAATTAACATAGTTTATTTTCAGAGGTCATAATTTTGGTATATATGTGATGTATAGGTAGGCATATTTTTGGAGCAATACAAATGGGCAGGAACAGCAACAACAAAAGGACTGGGTCAAAGAACCAACTGAAACAGTTATCTACTGCCAAAACAATAAACCTCTGCAGAGAAGAAGTTTAAGAAGATGAGAAAAAGATGCAGGTCATGTATGGCAAAATCCATGAACCGGGGTTGGGTGGGGAACATGGAAAAAGGAATGTGTCTAATTGAGTTGAGAAACGATGAATGTAATACACAAAACAGCAATAAAATTATTTTATTAAAAATACTCAACTGAGAGTTATAAAAATGATAATAAATTACCGCCCATAACATAAAAAAAATTTCAGATTAGGAAACACTTCAGTATTTCCTCATTTATTGATGGCGAAATGATTTAAATGCATTAATATATTTTCTTGTGTTTTTTTGAGATATGCAAAACATTATATTTTATACATGTCCCACTGTGCACTAGAACACAAAAACATTTTCCCATAAATTTAACTTCTGACGTTTAATTTTGGTAATCTGATTTATCTTTGCCTTTCCTCTGCTTATCCTTGGTGTATATCATGGCTAAGGATGTACAGACAAACTCATCAAAATTGTGGTGTAGTCTAGTATTTTCTTCAAAGAGTCTTGTGCTTTTAGTTTCTATATGTGCATTATTAGTTTATTGGTGGTAAATATTGTTTATTTATTTTTATTATGTGTATGAGTGTTTCACTTGAATGAATGTAACTACTACATGAGTGTGGCTAGAGCAAAGGGGATCAGAACCCCTGGAACTGGAGTTATACTTGGTTGTTAGCTGCCATGTTTGAGCTAGGGACTGAACATTGATCCAGTCCCACTGACTTAAAATTTTAATATGATAAGTGATATGAATAATTTCTATCATTTTTTAATCATCTGAGACTTTGAGAAGTGGAATTCTTTATTTTTTTTCTTTGTTTGTTTGGTTGGATTTATTTTGTTGCTGTTATTGATGGTTTGGTTTGGTTTTTTAGAGTTTTTGAGACAGGATCTCCCTGTAGCCCCAGCAATCTTGGAACCCACCATGTAGAGCGGCAAGCGTTGAACTTACAGACATCTAATAGCCACTCCCTCTGGATCACTGGGATTAAGGAAAGTCATGCAGCATCACATCCAGCAGAGAAGTGTAAGTTTTAATAACTTCATAGATTTCTCCAGTGAAAACATTTGCCATAGGTTTTTACTCTAGGGAAGTTGCTAATGGGTCTTCTCTCTTTTCAATGAGTATTCCATCTCAGTCAATATACTTTTTAGATACAGAGTTTCTGTTTGAAGCAGTTACAAGACATTTAACTTTTATTGATAGGCTGCCTGCTTATACATACTTGGTCTGATTTTCTTTAGCTCTTTCAGCATCTCTGAGAAGTTTGTCAAGTAAGTCCAAATTATTTGTTTTTTCACTGATAATTTTCATTAATTCATTGTATATTTTCCTATTTCATTGCATGTTTTTTTTTGAGCACTGGATATTTTTAAATTTTTTTTAATTTTATTTATTTATTTATTTCTGTACGTGTATGAATGTATTGTCTGCATGCAAGTTTGTGCACCCGTGACGTGCAATGCCGCGGAGGTCAGAAGAGGGTGTCGGATTCCCCCGGAACTGGAGTTCTCCTGGAATTGGAGTTTCAGACGGCTCTTGGCCGCCATGTGGGTGCTGGGGATCGAACCCGGGTCCTCTGCAAGAGCGTCGGTGCTCTTAACCGCTAGGCTATCTCTCCAGCCCGAGCACTGGATATTTTTAATCTCATAGAAAGAAAATATAAAAACAAAGATCTTCCCACTCTTATTCTAGTTTCTCTGTAATGAACTACATACAGAGACAGTGGGGAGTTAAGTGATGAAACATAAAGGACAGAATAGAAGAGATGGAAGAGGAGATCCAGTGTGGCAAAAAGAAGGCCACAACTAGCCAAGTTGCAACCTCACCCCCACCAAATGGCTCCGGGAGCATTGTGGAAGAGGAGGCAGAAAGACTGTAAGAGCCAAGGCTGGTGCATGAATGTAGGAAAGGAATGGCTTACAGATGACTAGAAGCTTTCTCATATCAACTTTGGGTGATGTCAGCATCAGGCATGGGATGCATACCAAACTCAGACAAGGTCTCAGAGTGGAGCAAGAGAAATGGGTGGGAGACTGGGCCAGGACTGAGAACTATAGGAGACTGTTTACTGCTGGGAGAAGAAAGAATATGCTTACCTAGGATTGCTAGATGGCTGACTAGAATCCAGTGGAAGAATTTGCACAGAAGGACACCTGGGTTCAAGAGTTTGACTAGCTAGGGCTTAGTTGGATGATGTAATGCATGAGTTCTTATTGGGGAATGGGCATGGAGGGGACTGGGTTGACTTTGGAAATATCGTATGATTTTTACAAATACTCATTAAAATAAAATTAATAAAAGAGACAAAGAGAAAATGTAAAAGATTTTAAGGAGGCAATTAAGACAACTATATTTGAATTTTTATTTTTGATATGCATGAGCATATTGCCTGTATGCATGTAACTGGACCCATGTCATTCAATGCCAGCAGAGGTCAGAAAAGGGCATTGAATGCCCTGGAACTGGAGGTAGCCACCATGTGTGTGATGGGAATCGAACCCAGGTCCTCTGCTAGGACAGTCAGTGCTATAAAGGGCCGAGCCATCCCTCCTGCCAGTAAGACAACTTCTTTTAGTATATTAATGATTCCATATTAAAGACATTTAAATTCTTCCTTCTCTATAAATCTATAACTTTCTGTCTGCCTTTGGCTTAGAAGTCAACAATAGCCAGGTTTAGTGGTGCATGCCTTTAATCCCAGCACTCAGAAGGCAGAGACAGGCAGATCTCTGTGGGTTCAAGGCGAGCCTGGCCTTTATAGTGAGTTCCAGAACAGCTGGGGGTACAGGGAGACCCTGTCTTAAAGAAAAAAAGATAATGAAATCAACAATAGATTAAGGCTGAAACTTTTCAACATTTTTATCACAAAATGTATCCTGTCTAGACCTATTGTTTTCTGTATCCCCATCACTATATCTCCATTAAACAGATGAGTTTGAATGCACTTTTTCCAGGGAACTCTCCAGCCTTTACCCTCTGAATTTGTGTAATATATATTTTTTTCACCTGTTTTTATTTGCTGTAGTTGCTGTGAGTCATTTGTTTGCCTTACAAAATTTTATACAAATGCTCATGAATTTTCTATACTGAGTTAATTCCAAGTTAGATAAAATAAAGATAAGCAACTTATGTCATTCCACCAGGTATTTGCAGATGGATAAAAACAGAAGACCATAATTCTTTAAGAGTAAACTCTGCTTTGTTTCCTCCACAGTCAGGCACTTGATAACCACACTGGGAACATCTGCTGCTATTTTTTTTTTTTTTTTTTTTGGTCTTTTTGAGACAGGGTCTCCCTGGAGCCCCAGCTGTCCTGGAATTCGCTCTGTAGACCAGGCTGGCCTTGAACTCACAAAGATCCGCCTGCCTCTGCCTCCCAAGTGCTAGGATTAAAGGCGTGCGCCACCACGCCCGGCTATCTGCTGCTATTTTGAAATCCGCCAAGAAAGCACTTGGGACAGGGGCCAAAAAAAAAGAAAAAAAAAAAAAACCTTCCTGACCCTTTTGTTGTCTTTTCTGAAATTTAGTAGTCAGTTGCTTGGAAAAAAAAATCCTTGATTATTTCCCAGAGTTCAGATACAGTTGGTTTGAATGCATTGTTCTTGACTTTTTTTTTTTGGTCTTTTAGAGACAGGCTCTCCCTGTAGCCCCAGCTGTCCTGGAACTCGCTCTGTAGACCAGGCTGGCCTTGAACTCACAAAGATCCTCCTGCCTCTGCCTCCCAAGTGCTAGGATTAAAGGCATGAGCCACCATGCCTGGCTGTTCTTGACTTTCTAACGACATATAGGCTCTTGTGGCTTCATCTCTGGCCAATGTTGCTATCACCTATAAAGATAAGCAGATCAGCAAAAGAAACAATCAAAGAAGTGAAGAGAAAACTCATAGAGTAGGAGGAAATATTCACCAGTGACACATCTGACAGAGGTTTAATATCCAGAGCATATAAATTACTCAAAGAAGAAGAAGGACCAGGAAAACAAATGATCAATTAAAAGATAGGCTAAAGACCTGAACAGAGAGTTCTCAAGGAAGAAATTAGTCTTGGTATTTTTACAGAGCAGTTATGGCCATTTGGGCCATAAAAAGATAGTTGGCCACCAATTCTATATTACTATCTGAGCTTGTGGTAGCTAATACAAAAAGGGGCGATGTAGGCAAATCTAATCTGAGCTTAGGTATGCATAGGCTAGTATTCCAGCCAGTGCCTCCCAGAGGCACAGGTGAGAGTCATGGGAACTCCCTGGCTACAGCTGTGAATTGGGATGTGATGATGCAAAGGTCTGGGATTGGAGCCTGATAGGAGAGGTCACACTGCCTATATAATGATCCATTCATTTGAATAAAGCACCATCCTGTATTTGGGGAAAAAAAACAGATCTTAAAAAGTGTTCAAAATCTTCAGTAATTAACAAAATGCAGACTAAAACAACTTTAAGATTTCATCTTTCCCTGATAAAACTAGCTATGCTCAAGAAAGTCAATAATACCAAATGCTGGAAAGGTTGTGGGGAAAGAGGATTGATTATTCAATGCTGGTGGGATTGAAAACTCGTGTAACCCCTATGAAAAGCAGTGCAGAGAACTCTTAAAATACTAAAAATGAACCTACTATGTGACCCAGTCACATCACTTCTGGGTGTAAACCCAAAGATTCATCCTATAACAGAGATACATGAACATCCATGTTTATGGCTGCTCTTTTCACAGTAGTGAAGAGCTGGAAGTAATCTAAGTATCCATCAACTGATAAGTGGATAATGAAAATGTGGTACATTTATGCAATGGGGTTCTATGCCATGTTAAAGAAAGGCGTTATGAAATATGCAGATAAATGAATGGAAGTAGATGCTGTTATGCTAAGCAAAGCAACATGGGCTCAGAAAAACAAATGGCATATGTTGTCCCTCATTTGTGGATCTTAGCACCAAATCCTTATATGTAAGTATATACCATGATGTAAGTGCAGGGACCAGGTAAATGAAAAGGAGTCAGGAAGGCAAAAGGGAAGAGGTAACCTGAGACAGAATGCTAGTAGGTGACAGGTGTTACTAAGTGAGGAATGGATAAAATCAGGGTATCCAAATGGGAGGGGACTAGGAAGGTTATAGAAGGAATGAGGGGGAAGAGCCCAAGAGAAGTGGGGCCATAGGAGACTGGCAGTATCAAGAGAGAAATGTGGATATTTTAAATGGAGAAGGCATGGAGAAGACATGGAGGGAAGACTAGATGGATACATGGAGAGAGGAGAGATAACTAATGCCTTGCAGTGTAAAATACCTGAGAAAATCTTATTAGTCTAACAATATCCTGACAAATTACACATACAATACCTCTACATGAGTCCATATGAAAAGATGAAGGCTGCATATGAAGAAACAGTACCAAACAGGAGAAACCTTCCTTTGAGTTGTTGGCCAGGGTAGTCCAAGAGACTCCCAAAATTGCATAGGTTATTAACACTGCCCTGATTGACTCCCAGAAACTGAAGATAAGACCCTATTGCTGAAGATAAGATAAACTTTGGAGACTGGATCTTGAGCAATGGAGCTGGATCTGACCTGGAAGCCACCACCCCTGAAGGCTAGCCCTCATAGCTGTGGAGAGCACTATGAAATCCACTAAGGGTGATCTTCAATAGATGGTACAACATTAACCTCAAGACCAAATATCCACATAAAGGACCAACACAGCCTCTGATATCAGTGTAATAATGTGATTTCTATCTTGGGGAAAATCAATGGCTAGCCAATTGGACTTAAAGACCACTCACTGGGAGGAAACTCATGTATGGTAATGTTAACATAGTCAGATATACACATCTGGAGAGGTCGTAGATCTTATACATTTCTACAAGATAGACACATCTCTATGCTAAGGTAACATTGTACTAAATCGAAAAGAAGTATCCTTGCATTTACAGACAAATATCCCAGACACCACTCAGAAAATAAACTTCTTTTGCAACAGATGAGAATAGTGCAGAGTCCCACAACTGGACACACACAGACATGGTCTGTGAATGGCTTATGCCTAGGGAACACATCTACAATGCAACCTCTACACATAAGCCCCAAGCATTATAGAACAAGGACCCAAGAAGGCATTAACTAACTCATAACTCTCGTTAAGGAAGCCCCTCCATGCAACAGGAGACCAGGAACCCAAAAGGGCTTGAATGGCCAAACCATGAAGATTAGGGGTCTACAGGGGGTGGTTCCATGGACAGGCTGTCTATATTCAGCTTCACCCTCCCAGGTCTCAGGGAACATTATAGAAGATGGGGCAGAAAGATTTGAAGAGCCAGGGATGCGATAGAAGTATAAAGGAAAATGAATCCAATAAGCTCCTGGGGCCCTGTTCATATGAACCTACAGCATTGTTGTTAGCATGCACACTACCCATGGAAGCTCAGCTGGACAAAAACCTAGTACAGAACTGCAGAAATGGGTAACAGAGCCCAACCTTGGCTGATGAAATATTGCTGGCAGATAGTGGTTGGGTTAGGAAGACATGGCCTTCTTTAGAAAAGAGACCCAGCATAGGCTGACTAGAGCTCAGGGGAAGAGCTGGCACTCAGAAGTGAGAGGGGAGAGTAATTGAGCACTATGCACTCTAGCACAAATGACAGAAGGTGTGAACTCAGGTGTGGCTGGAGCTGCTGGAGGATGCCAAGGTGGAAGCAGGTATAATGTAATTAAGACTGACTGAACAATTATGTATGAAACACATAAAAATTCAATAAAATAGAGAAAAAAATAATTTAAAAATATTAAAATGTCTTTGATTAGATTGGTGAATGATCCCTCCAGTCCAATTCCCTCTAGGACTTTAAGCATGAAAGGATACTGGATTTTGTCAAAGTCTTTTTCTGCGTCAATTGAGATGATCATATGGTTTTTGTCTTTCAGTCCATTTATGTGTTGTACGATATTTATTAATTTTCATATGTTCAACCATCCTTGCATCTCTGGTATGAATCCAACTTGGTCATGATATCTTCTTGATGTGAATCTGTATGCAGTTTGCAAATATTTTGTCGATAATTTTTGCATATGTGTTCATTAATGAGATGGGTCTATAGCTCTCCTTTTTGGTTATATCTTTGCCTGGTTTTGGTATTAGAGTGATGCTGGCTTCATAGAAGGAATTTGTGAGAATTCCTTCTGTTTGTATCCTTCTGAACAATTTGAGTAATAATGGGTGTAAGTCTTTTTGAAATGTTTTATACAATTCTGCTGTGAAACCGTCTGGGCCTGGGCTTTTTTTAGTTCGGAGATTTCTTATCACATCTTCAATTTCTTCATATATTATGGGTCTGTTTAAGCTGTTGCTCTCTTCTTGGTTAAGCATAGGTGATTCCCAGGATTTCAGATATTCATCCATCTCTCATAGGTTTTCAAACTTCATAGAGTATAGGTTTTTGAAGTATTCCTGTATGATTGTCTGGATTTTTTCATTGTCTGTTGTGATATTTCCCCTTTCTTTTTTTACTTATTTTATATTTTACTAGGCAAAGAACTTTATTAACTTTTTCAAACTTTACTCCCAGGCTTCTTCAGCTTTATTTGCTGCAAAGAATGAATTGTGTGTAAGCAAAAACCAAAAAGAGCTGCAGTGTCCAGGGATCTGGGGCTTAAAAACATGAGAACCAGATTTTGTGAGATCCATAAACAAAACAATTTTTTAAATTTATTTTTACTTATTTATTTTCGTATGTGAGTCTGCATGCAGGTTTGTGCACCCGTGTCATGCCACGCAGAGGAGGTCAGAAGAGGGTGTCGGATTCCCCTGGAACTGGAGTTAAAGACGGTTCTCAGCCGCTATGTGGGTGCTGGGTATTGAACCTGGGTCCTCTGCAAGAGCAGTCGGCGCTCTTAACGGCTAGGTTATCTCCCCAGCCCCACAAAACAATTTTTAAAGCAGTCATAATATAAAAGAGCAGCTCCCAGTAACTTCTTCAAGTTTAACCTTCGTCAGAAGTTGACTCAACACAGTTTACTTCATTCTTAGAAGCCTCATCAAAATTCTCCACATCTGGAACTTCATCATCATCTTCTCCAGTAGCGAGGGGTGCTTTTCCATCCACAGATTGTTTGGGCAAAGCTTCAGCCAATCCTTTAAGCTAGTCAGACTGTCTGCACCAAGCTGGTTTAGGATGCTGGGAAGCATTTCTGTCAGCTGCTTTGTCTCAGCATGGCCTGTAATGGTGAAAGTGTTTGCTGCCAAGGATGCCTGAACTTTAGGGTTATTAAAGTGGGTCACTATTCCTTGGTTTGTAAACATATTCACCTCTTCAATACCAGAGATATTGTTTACCCCTAACTTGTTTAAGGAGAACTGAAGTTTGTTTTTTTGTTTGTTTGTTTGTTTGTTTTTTATCATCTGCTGTAGTTGTTCTATGAACCACCTTCTTCATTCTACGAGCAGTTCCTTTCCCACCAATGTGCACTTGTGCCTGAAGTTTGGCGAGTATTTCCTGGTTCATGATAGTTTCTTTCATCTTGTTGGAGCAGAAACTGGGCCTCACGTGAGACTAGGGTTAGCGCTCAGGGGGTCTCAGGCAGACCAGCTGAGATTAGGCACACACATGCAGGGATGCAAAATGGCAGCTCAATATTTCCCCTTTCATGATGGATTCTATTGATTTGGAGTTGTTCATTATTTTGGTTAACTGGGCAAGAGGTCTGTCTATCTTGTTTATTCTCTAAACCAACTTTTGGATTCATTGATTTTTTTTGTATTGTTTTCTTTGTTTCTATTTCATTGATTTCTGCTCTGATTTTGTTATTCCTGTCTGTTGCATTTAGGGTTCATTTGTTGTTGTCTCTCTCAAGTGTGTTTAGCTGCAGTGTTAGATCTTTCACTTGCGCTCTTTCTGTTTTTCTAATGTAGGCATCCTGGACTATAAACTTACCTCTTAGGACTGCTTTTAAAAGTATCCCATAGGCCTTATTGTGTTGTATTATCATTGTCATTCAGTTCCAGGAATGCTTTTATTTCTTTCTTTATTTCTTCCTTGACCTATTCATTATTCAGAAGTGTGCTGCTTAGTCTTTTTTTAAATTAATTAATTTATTTTTTAAGGGATTCACAATATAAGAGCACAGTTTCTTCAGATCACATTAATGTTGTTCAGTTTGCCATACAACTAGGTAATTGGCACTAGCATCCACAGATGAGGGATACCATTCATCTTTTTTTTTTTTTAGGACTGTGTTACTTCATTTAGCATGATATCTTGTAGATTCATTCATTTACCTGAAAAGATCATGATGTTCTCTTTCTTTATTGCTGCATAGAACTCCATATACCACATTTTCTCTATCCACTCATCAGTTGAGGGGCACGTGGGTTGGTTCCAGCTCTTTGCTATTGTGAAGAAATCTACAATAAACATTGCTGTGCATATATCTCTTTGGTAAGATGAGTCCTGTGGGTATATACCCAGGAGCAGTATGGCTGGGTCAGGTGGTGGGCTCATTCTGAGTCTTCCAAGGGTTCTCCACACTGCTTTCCATAGTGGTTGTATGAATTTACATTCCCACCAGCAGTGGATGAGTGTTCCCCTTTCCCCACAACCTCTCCAGCACTTGATATCATTTGTTTTATTGCTCCTAGCCACTCTTGTTGGAGTGAGATGATATCTTAAAGTGGCTTTAATTTACATTTCCTTAATTATTAGTGATGTTGAACACTTTTTAAGATTTTTCTTAGCCATCTTTAATTCCTCACCTCTGAAGTCTCTGTTCAGCTCTTTGCTCCATCTTTTGAGTGTGTAATTTGTTTTCTTTCTTCTTTGTTTTTTTGAGTAGTTAATAGATCTGGAAATCAATGCTTTATCAGATGTATCTGTGGTGAAGGTTTTCTCCCAGTCTGTGGGTTTTTCTTCACTTCCTTGATTGTTTCTGTTGATGTACAGAAGCCTTTGTGTTTAACTAAGTCCCATTTGTCAATTGTCAATCTTATTTCTTGCCCAACTGCTGTCTGATTTAGGAATTCTTTTCCTACGCCTGTGTCTTGTAGGCTGCTGCCAACTTTTTTCTTCTATCACCTTCAGAGTTTTGGGTTTCACATTGAGGTCTTTGATACATCTGGAGTTGAATTTTGTACACGGTGAGAGGTAGGGGTTTAATTTCATTCTTCTACAAGTGGTGATCCAGTTTTGACACCAGCACTTGCTGAAGATGTGGTCTTTCCTCCACTGTGTCTTCTTGGGGATGCTTCTGTCTTTTCTCCATTTAGGATGATTTTAGTTGTGGGATTTAAAAATGACAAAGATTATTTTATTGCCTAATGTTTGGCCATGAGAGAGAAAAAAAAAATCAATTGCCCAGTGATTGTTCCTATATTTGTTGGAGTAACTGAATATGTGGTGAAGTGATGGACAATTACACCAGTTGCTGTGGTTGAAATGCCCAAACAGATTCCATTTGTACAAGCTTACTCTTGCTTCAACTGCTTCCTGTTCTTCTGCTAACTGGACTCAGGCAAGCAGGATGGTCTTGAGAAGGCAGCATCTGTACTTCAGGAGTGCATTGTTTCTACAATACTGGGAAACTTACATTGAGCTGCGCAGAAAGTTCTTTCCAAGCAACACCTGCACCTCAATTGTGCTGAAAGAGCTAGAAACATTTTGTTAACTGAAACGTCCACGTTATGACCAATGACTATTGGTTTTGGCCCAGGGATGGTATCATTGTGATTGTAAACCTTCTAAACTCTGTTCCACCTCTCCTTCTGGTCCAGAGTTATTTTGGGAGATAGCCTGCTCTTGATCATCAGTAATCAAATGTCTCTTAAGTCGACCATTGTTATGTGGCATGCGTAGTATTGGTGTGCTGGATAGCTTTAGTGTCAACTTGACACACCTGGGTTGAGGGAGCCTCAGTTGCGGAATTGGTTCCATTGGATTGGCCTGTGGCCACATCTGTGGAGTATTGTCTTGATGGTCAAGCAGCATGGGAGGGCCCAGCCCACAATGAGTAGTGCCACCCTGGGCAGGTGGTGGTGTACGGTATAAGAAGGCAGGCTGGGCATGAGCCAGGGGAGCAAGCCAGTGAACAGCACTCTTCCATGGCCTGTGCTTCAGTTCCTGCCTCCAGGTTCTTGCCCTTAGTTCCTGCCTTAGGCTCCCTGAGTGATGAACTGTGACCCAGGAGATGTAAGCTGAATAAGCCCTTTCCTCCCCAAGGTGGTGTTGGTCAGAGTGTTTTGTCACAGCAATGGAAGACAAACTAGGACAATTGGGAATAGCAGTAGTAAAATTAAATGAGAGATTGTATTAAATTCCAATTTTAATTATGTTCTTTCAGTTGGGAATTGAACATTCAAGTTGGAAACCTGAACAGCTAAATGGACAAGCAATGCTATCTCAATCATGGTTTACAGGTAGAGCCATCTTAGAGTTCATGATTATATACAATATAGATAGTGCGGTGAGGTCACTTAGAAAATCTTCTAGTCAAATCAGAGAATACACTAAAAGATATTCCAACATTTGAAATTAAGAAATCAAAGGATAACCCAGCAGAGAAATGAGATGGAAGGAAAACCAAGACAGAGTAGAGTCCAGAACCGAATTTCAGGGACAGCTTAAAGGAGATCCTAGTGTGATATCAAAGATGACATGGAAATTTTGGAATATGGACAATGCAGCTGAATATTAGAAGGAAGCTTAGTTGGCTGAAGTCAAGAGAAATGGAGAACAAATAGAAAGACACAATGAACAAAAATAATTTCCAAGGAAATTTTTAGAAAATGGGGAAAGAGATCACAAATGAGAACAAGATAAGTTTAGAATTAAAGTATTTTATTTATAATAAATATCAAATAATATTATGTTGGTATGTTAGTTAATGATAATATACAGTAGAAAACATAATTGTGATTTAGGAAAGCATAAATTATTGTCTTATTTTAAGTCATTTAATAACTATGATTTATAAAATATTTAATTACTGCAAGTGTTACAATAATTACTAAATGCTACTAATTATGTTAGTTGTCTTTAGCCTTTATGTACACAAATCTTATCTTTATTTGCCTATATATTAATAACATCCTTTTATATATTATTATTATCTTTATTATAATATTATTATTATCTTTATTATATATTATTATTATCTTTATTTGCCTATATATAACATCCTTTTATATATTATTTAAATCATATATGCATATAATCTATTTCTCTTTAAGTTCATAAAATCCTTACAATTATTTCAATGACTCCATGTTATTCAATATCAAAATTTTTCTTTCATTACTTCCTTCTATCTGAAACCTTAGGAATGACCTTATTTGTCCCCTTTATTATTAATTATATAAAAAATGAGTATTCTGTCTTAGGGACATTTTTGGAATTTCTGAAAAGCCTTTTCATTTATGTATATATACATAATATATATCTGTCCTTATATATCTATTTCTATATCTATATATATATATATAAATTCACTTGGAAGGAATGAAATCAGAAATAAATAGGAAAATTACATCTAAAGCCAATTAAATTGTTTAGGCTGGCCTATGACAATAGTTCATGAAGGTGAGCCTATGAGATCAAAATGAAATATGGAGAAATATACTCAACTTCATAGAAAAAAGTTAGTGTTGGATAAAAAGAAATATTTTTAATCTGTGGGGAAAAATTTTAAAGAATGAATTAAGAAAAAATGAACAACAGAAACTACATTTGACTTTTGTACAGGGCGAGAGGTAGGGGTTTAATTTCATTCTTCTACAGGTGGTGATCCAGTTTTGTGAGCACCACTTGCTGAAGATGCTGTCTTTCCTCCATTGTGTCTTCTTGGCCCACTTGTCAAATATGAGGTGGCCGAAATTGTATGTGCTCAGGTTTGGATCTTCAGTTCTGAAGTTCCATTGGTCAACTTGTCTGTTTTTGTGCCAGTACCAAGCTGTTTTTATGACTATGACCCTATAGTATAGTTTGAAGTCTGGCATAGAGATCCCCCCTGTATTGCTCTTTTCGCTAAGGTTTGCTTCGGCTATTCGGGGTCTTTTGTTTTTCCAAATGAAATTAAGGATTTTTTTTTCCAAGCCCGTGAAGAAATTATTGGGGATTTTGATTGGGATTGCATTAAATTTGTACACAAGTTTGGGTAGAATGGACATTTTTACTATATTTATTTTCCCAATCCATGAGCATGGGAGGTTTGTCCATCTTCTGAGGTCTTCCTCAATTTCCTTTTTCAGAGGTTTAAAGTTTGTTGTAGAGATCCTTGGTGTCTTTGGTTAGGTTTGTTCCTAGGTATTTTATTGTTTCTGAGGCTGTTGTGAGTGGGAAAGTTTCCTTGAATTCCTTCTTCAGTTGCTTGTTGTTGGTGTAAAGAAAGGCTACTGATTTTTCTAGGTTTATTTTATATCCTGCCACTTTACTGAATCTCTTTGTCATTTCTAGGAGTTTTCTGGTGGAGTTCTTAGCATTCCTTAAGTAAACAATCATGTCATCAGCAGCAAAAATGGATAGCTTGACTTCATCTTTTCCAATTAGAACTCCTTTAATTTCCTTTTCTTGGCTTATTGCCCTAGCAAGGGTTTCAAGCACTATATTGAAAAGGAGTGGTGACAAGGGGCAGCCTTTCCGGGTTCCCACCTTTAAGGGGAATGCTTCTGTTGTTTTCCCATTTAGGATGAGGTTGGCTCTGGGTTTCCTGTATATGGCTTTGATTACATTGAGGAATGATCCCTCCAATCCAATTCCCTCTAGGACTTTAAATATGAAGGGATGCTGGATTTTTCAAAGGCTTTTTCAGCATCAATGGAGATGATGGTGTGGTTTTTGTCTTTCAGTCCATTTATGTTTGATGATATTTATTGATTTTCTTATGTTGAAACCATCCCTGCATTTCTGGTATGAATCCAACTTGGTCGTGATGGATGATTTTCTTGATATGGGTCTGTATGCGATTTGCCAGTATCCTGTTCAGAATTTTGGCATCTGTCTTCATTAGGGTGATGGGTCTATAGTTCTCCATTTTGGTTGTATCTTTACCTGGTTTTGGTAATAGCGTGATGCTGGCTTCATAGAAGGAATTTGGGGGAGCTCCCTCCGTTTGTATCCTTCTAAACATCTTGAGTAGTTATGGTTGTAAGTCTTTTTGAAATATTTTATAGAATTCTGCTGTGAAACCATCTGGGCCTGCACATTTTTTGGTGGGGAGGCTTCTTATTATATCTTCAATTTCTTCATATATTGTTGGTCTATTTAAGCTGTTGATTTCTTCTTTGTTGAGCTTTGGTGATTCCCAGGATTTCAGATATTCATCCATTTCTTCTAGGTTTTCAAACTTAGTAGAGTAGAGGTTTTTAAAGTATTCCCATATGATCGTCTGGATCTTTTCATTGTCTGTTGTGATATTTCCCCTTTCATCACAGATTCTATTGATTTGGAGCTGTTCCTTCTTTCTTTTGGTTAACTGGGCTAGAGGTCTATCTTGTTTATTCTCTGAAAGAACCAACTTTTTCATTGATTTTTTTTTGTGTGGTTTTCTTTGTTTCTATTTCATTGATCTCTGCTTTGATTTTTGTTATTTCTTATTGTCTGCTGCGTTTAGGGCTCATTTGTTGTTGTTTCTCAAGTATTCTTAGCTGCAGTGTTAGATCATTCACTTCTGCTCTTTCTCTTTTTTAATGTAAGCACTTAGAGCTATAAACTTCCCTCTTAGGACTGCTTTTAAAGTGTCCCATAGGTTTTGCTGTGCTGTATTATCATTGTCGTTCAGCTCCAGGAATGTTTTTATTTCTTTCTTTATTTCTTCCTTGACCCATTCGTTATTCAGGAGAGTGCTTTTTAGTCTCCATGTGTTCTTGTAGGTTGTATGGCTTATTCTGGTGTTGATATTGAGTTTTATTGCACTGTGGTCTGATAGAATATGTGAAATTATTTCAATCTTTTTGTATTTTTTGAGTTTTTTCCTGTGTCCCAGTATATGGTCTATTTTGGAGAATTTTCCATGGGGTGCTGAGTAGAAAGTGTATTATCTGGTGTTTGGGTGGAATATTTGATAGATGTCTGTGAGGTCCATTTAGTGTATTGTATCATTCAGTTCAGATGTCTCTCTGTTTATCCTTTGTCCTGTTGATCTTTCTAAAGGACTTAGTGGGGTATTGAGTCCCCTAATATTAGTGTGCTGGGGTTAATCTGTACCTTTAGGTCCTGAAGAATTGTCTTTATAAAGTTTGGTGCACCGGAGTTTGGTGTGTATATATTCATGATTGTGAGATCAGCATCGTCAATTTTTCCTTTAATAAAGATATAATGGCCCTCTTTGTCTCTTTTGATTTCTTTTGCTTTGAAGTCTATTTTGTCTGAAATTAGAATAGCAACACCTGCTTTCTTTTTGGTACCATTTGCTTGGAATATTTTCTTCCATCCCTTCACCTTAAGTTGGTGCCTATCATTGAAATTGAGATGGGTTTCTTGTAGACAGCATATAGATGGGTTTTGTTTCCTATTCCATTCTCCCAGTCTATGTCTTTTGATTGGGGAGTTTAGTCCATTAATATTTAAGGTTATAATTGAAAGATGGATGTTGCTTCCTTTCACCTTATTATCCATTTGGACTTTTGGTCTCTGATTCTACTCCTATGGTTATGTTTTTATTAGTTTCTTTTCCTAGGTGCTTGGGGATAGATGCTCCTCTCTTCTGCCTTTTGAAATGTTTCAAGCATTTTCTGAAGAGTTGGCTTTCTGGACATGTATTCTATCATCTTGTTTATGTCCTGGAAGATTTTTCTCTCTCCTTCAACTGTAATCAACATTTTTGCTGGGTAAAGTATTCTGGGTTGGCATCCATAGTCCTTTAATACTGAGAATGCTTTGCTCCATGTTCTTTTTGCTTTCATGGTTTGCACCGAGAAGTCAGTTTAATTCTGATGGGTTTCCCTTTGTATGTGACTTGTTTTTCTTTTGTAGCCTTCAGAATTTTGTCTTTGTTTTGGGTGTCTAGGATTTTAACTATGATATTCTACATTCTTATTATGAAGACTAGTACTAATATCCAGTATGAATCAATCCAATACAATCTGTACTTATATATGCAAACACAATGTTAAAACAATGTAGGAATTTTTACATATTGGTATATGTATTCATAAACCATATATTCATATCCCATATATTCATAAGAATTGGGCTGGCAAGATGGCTCAGGAGGTAAAAATGTTTGACTTGTAAGCTTAAGAACTGAGCTTAAGATCCAGAACTTAGTTTGAAACAAAAGAACTGACTACTGAAAGTTGCCCTCTGACCTCTACATGTTGGCTGTATCAGGCATGTGCCCATTCACCAAATAATAATAATAATAATAATAATTTTAATAAAGAACTGCTGTGGTCAAGTTTTAGAATAGTCAGGATTTTTGCTTTTTATTTATGGATAAAGAATTTTGCTTGGCATATTTCAATATTGTATTTTGAAATCAACAAAATAATACATTGAGTGTCCTAATATAAATCCATTTTTATATGAAAAAACACATGCAGAGAGAGATGAATAAATAGGCTAAGAAAGTCAAACAGAAACATTGGTTGTAAATTTACCTTGGGTCTTTCTGATTATATCAGCCTTGGACTTATTATCCTCCTTCTTCTATCTCTTATTGCTAGGATTACATGCATGTGCTACCACACCTGGTTTTAGAGTTCTGGGTATGAGATAGGAACTTGGCAGGCTTGTGAAGCATTCTACTAACTGAGCTACATCCTCACCCTAAGAGCTTTGACTTCTTTGTCTTTATATTATTTGAGTATCATCCCCAAGTCATTGAAACACTTAATTTGCAAATAGCCACATTCCAAATTTCAATGAAGAAGGACATGTTTTCAAGAAGAGGAATATAATTATAATTAATCCCTTGTCTATTAGTTGATACATTGATTAGTTGGTATGTATAGTGATGAGTTTTGCAATCATGACTAGGTGACTTTGATTTGATATATAATGAAAACCATAAATTTAGTAAACATCTGTTCCCTACAGTGTATATCAAACCGACAAGAACACTTCTGTCCACAGAGGTTAGTCTCTAGTACCTATAAATTAAACTTGTATTAAAAAGAAAGTTGAGGCAGAAGCTCAGTGTTTCTCTCCCACACTCAACAACCTGAATTTGATCCCCAGGATAGGGGTAGAAAAAAATGTATATATATGAATATATTCCAGTTGTGCAATGGTGTTAAGTTCCACAATAAAACACAGAGTAAATGAAATGGCTTTATGTGAAAGGAAAATAAAAATAATAAATGTGAAAATGAAGTAGTGTTCAGTTAATCTTGCTGGAATGTTTGGGTTAAAAATACAACTATAACTATAAAGCATTATTCATATTGAGAAAGAAAGTAAATAATTTACTTTTATTCCCTAGGTCACTGCATTTCAGCCTTATATGATTCCTACAAACTTAAATTCCCTGTGAACAGGCGTAATAAAAAATGCATTCTTATTGTCTCCCTCATTATCAGGGAAGAGTTGTCCTCATCTGGACTTCACATTCACAGGGCTTCTCGGGGCATGCCTGTATTTCTAAGCCATGGAAGATGGAAGATGGACTACCTACTGGATCAACCTGACCTTATTTGCTAAATTTGGATTTGCCTCTTAATGGTCTTACGTTGAGATCTACAGCCCAAATTGAAATTAGTATATTAGCTATTAAAATGTAGCAATGCATTGCCACAGGTCAGGTAAAAGCTGGCCGACCACAATGAGGGCTGGATCTTCAGAGACACTGAGGACTCAGCCAGCGGCCCTGCAGCCTCCACCGCAGGTTGGGTAAAAGCCAGCCCACCTTGCTGCGGACCCAGATCTTTAGGAACACTGAGGCAGCAGCCAGCAGCCCTGCAGCTTTTGCCACAGGTTGGGTGAGAGCTGGCTTACCTCTCTGAGGACCTGGATCTTCAGAAACACTGAGACTGCACCCAGTGGCCCTGCAGCCTCCACTGAATGTGGAGTACGAGCCAGACCACCTCATTGGAGACCCCAATAATTGGGGACAATGAGGCTACAGCCAGGTGCATGGACGAAATCAGACATCAGACCCCCCCATTCCATGATGCTACTCCACAGTTAACCTGGAGGAACAGGCTTGCATCACAATGAAGAAGCACTTGAATTTCACATCAGATTAAAAACAAGGAATCAAATCCACATGCCCAAAGCACAAGGAAAAATCTAGAACATGGGAAAAGCAAATAATAAATCCCCACCAAACTGTATCAGTCCTATAGATGACTCCAACAATGAGATCTCCCTGGAGGTATCCCAGGACACAGATCTTAAATGAACAATCATATATATACTCAAAGAAATCAAGGAATATAAAGAACAATTCAAAGAACTAAAGGGAGAGAATGACCAACTCTGGAAGGAAATGGAAATGTTGAAAAAAATCTCAGGTTAAAATGAAAAAGGAAACCAAAATACTAAAAGGAGAGAATGGCCAACTAAGGAAGGAAATGGAAATAATAATGTAATCTCAGGCTGAAATGAAAAAGGAAATGTGAACACTCATCCAGTCAACATGGAAGGGCAGGAGAAAGCCTCAGTAACAGAATGGATGAAGCAGAAAATATAATATCAACCATAGAATATAACGTGGAAGAACTGAAGAGCTCAAGCAAGGACTACGAAAAATTAAAAAAAAAAAAAAAAA